>JAHWFP010231413.1:11295-26192 GCA_023313725.1 Lithobius niger
TATGGATTTTCGCCGTGTTTGGATTCATATTTATACTTATACTTATACTTACTTATACCAAGTTGTCGACGCGCCATTAAGCCTCAATCCCCCCCCCCCTAACGGGTGAAGATGATCTACTGTTACTACGCTGATTAACAACCGCGGCACTGTCCACAATAATATTGTTTGGGCATAAGTTCACAGACGTCTCGTTGGCTTTGAGAAGCTGCAGAAGTGCAGATCGTTGAAATCCGGGTGGGGCTTTTATACCTTTTTGTGCCAACTTCGCTTTGATGTCGTGCACAGTCCAATTTTCCGGGCAGCTTGGGTCAAGTTTGGTAGTGTTTTGACGTTTCCGAGGTCGCCCTCTTTCGTTGGGGATGGATCTTTTTCCTTTCTCTTTCCCAGTCATCGTAAAATGTAGCAAGCACGGCGAGAGAAAAAAAAAAAGAATGGAAAACGCAAGCACGAAACGGAGCCGAAGCACTACAATGCAGCAAGCAACAGCCTGAGACAACCTGTTGAGCGCTGCACAGTGAGGGACCCGTGCATGCGCTGACTCAAGTGCAGACTGCAACAGCAAAAATCGTCTACACCGCCTCCCAAACCATCCCCAATGCAAGCATTAGGTCTCAAGTAAACTGGTATCCATGTTGTCTATTACTGTATTAGGTATAATTGCTAGAAAACTGACTCACTCACATCTGCTATATTTCTGTTAATGCCATTAGTTATCAGGTAGGCCTGTAGGCAGATATGCAAAGGTTCAAAGGACGTAGTACAGCCATAGGCAGCAAAGTGTTAACACGTTTAAGCTAGGGAACGAGACTTCTACTCGCAGCCTGTTCCACTTTTCGACAAATATGTAAAAAGGAAGAGCTTGCAATGTACAATTTCAGTGTCAGGTTTTTTGTTGCAGTATCCATTTTGGCAAGTGCTGAATTTCCGTCATTTGGTGAAGGTTGGCTGACAGTTTTGTGATATTTATGCCAATTTTTTTTAAAGGTTGAGTTGGATAATTTTGATTGAAGTGCTTGAGGATAAGGCACAGGTTAAGGAAATGCAAAGATTATTGTGCAAACTTACCGTAATGATACTTCTTGCCAGTTTTGAAAGTTGATTATTTTGTTGCAAATCACGGATACGGTATTAGAAGTTAAAACAAACAAGACCAGCAATGAAACCAGTGATTCCAAGCTAGATATCCCATGCATATGTTATCGTAGTGATCATGGTATTGCACAGTACATTCGTTGAACGTTAATTCCTCTTATGAGATGTCTATGATGCAGACGACATCAAAGCATGAATAATTGTTGTTACTTTACTTTTTAGGGATCACAGACAAAGGCAATATTTAGGAACTCGTTATGATACCAGAATGAATACGTATGACTGGGATTACAATATGAAGTTACTGGATAAAAATGTAAGAAAATAGTTCATCGAGGAATAAAAAAGGAAGTATTGCAATTGTAGCTTAGCTTCAATTCCTTACTCGTCATCCTTCAGCTGGTGTGATGTACCATTTATTCATCCATGTAAATTAAGTCTATTCTTCCTTTAGAAATAATGCTTTAGCCCCTACTGCCACTGGAATTGGATACTTCTTGCGTGGTAATTGCATGAAAGGCTCCTATAACCTGCCATGTTGATTTCTCCAGGGTTGTTTCATTACTTTTGCGGGCGTTTAGAGAAAACATCACTTGTTCCTTATTGATACTTTTCCCCTTATTGACATTTGAGGGATTCACATCAGCGTAACAGCTATCAATAGGGGACATTCTTTACATCCTAATGTTTAAATGGGAATGTATCTAACCCTTTCCCATGTCTATGTCTACAACTCGATGTAAGACCTTGTACAGGGTGATCGATAAAATACGCTGTTAAAAAAATAAGTGTCGGTTTGTAACAGGCAATGATTTTGCGGGAATGCAAATTCACGGATTCTTCTAAAACTACCAAAATGCAAGCTAACCATACAGACGCTTCTGAAACCGTTTGGTTCCTCCACTAAACACAAACCACGAGGAACCTCACCAAAGCGTTCCAAAAGTGTCTGATGCCGGAAACTGATGTCACCTTTCGGCACGACTCATGGGTCCATCCAAAGTCAGTCGATAATCCATCCAGAGCCTGTCAATAAACTACCTCGCGCATGCTCAAAATTCTGCCAAAAAATCAATCTCTTTTGAAGGCGTTGCGTTTGGTTAGCTCCCACAATCCCTTAGTCGCGTTCAAGGTGACGTCATTTTTGTTGAACAGACATGTTATGAAAGAAGCATGAAAAAGTAAGTTTACGATTAGCAACATCTAAATAATAAATGTGTGCAAGCAAGGGTTGAATTAGTTCTTTGGACTCTTTTTAACTCTCGTTTTGACATTTGAAATGTTTTGTAATTGATCTGTAGAATGTGCTGTGTACCAAATTGTGCAGTGCTAAAATGTGCTGTAGCAAACTGTCTTCAGTAGCCATTGTTTTGTTTGGAAATGGTTGGTAGTTTTGGAAGGACCCGAATGTAAGCCCATCCGATGGATTTGTGGAAGTATTCCACCTTGAATCAATAGGAGCAGTTCAAGACGACCAAGGGAGATTCAGAATTGGAATAACTTGGAAAGCCATATTTAGTTTACTGGATGGTGTATGCCTACAAACTATATTTTGTTTTGGTTGTTTATGGAGCTGTCTTTGCATTTACATACAAATATGTAGGAAATTAAGTTGAAGCATTTGAGAGAGTAGCTTGCAGCCAGTTACATCTAATTAATTTCTTACGAGACTTACCTTAATTTTGTAATTTCAGTTTTTTTTTCTATTTCTTTGTTTTTATAGTTTTTTCTTTGGTTTTAAAGGCTGGAATAATTCACTACAACCAATACAAAAAATGGAGAAACACTGGAGTAGCTTTTGAATTGAGGGATGCCAATTACAACGTTCCCAACAGGACGTTAGCATCTGGCTTGATCATCAAGCACGTGAGTACAGTTGTAAAGTAAGGTACCAAAAGTGTGGCTATTGTACCCTAACTTTTCTTGATATCTTTGTTTACAGGAAGGAGATCATTATCTGAAACGTGGGTATTGGGGAGACATTGTCACTGGGCCGTATGTTGCAGCTTTTGGTATTGAATGCGAAGACAAAGACTTCTTTAAGAAAAATAATGAGATGTATCACAAGGTAACAATTTGACATAATTTCTTGCCAATACAATATTAGGAGTCAGTGCTAGTCACATACTTTTTTGGGGTTGAGTTGCACGATAGTGTTTAGTCAATTGTGGTCTAAGGATACAAGCATGTTAAAGATATCTTGTGTGGAATTTAATCCTTTGCGTCATGGCGTTCAGAAAAAAAGGACAGAAGACGGGCAAAAAAATAAGTCCCGATGCGCACCTCGCAAGCACAACCCAGCACTATCCTTGTCGCCAAACCAAGAGAAAGCCGGTTCGAATCCAGTTACTGATCAGAGTACATATACAGATAAATTAAAGACTCGGGAGAATTTCCATATTCAACAACACGAGTGCTTTTAGCCAATAGTGTGAAAATACTGTATATCCCTAATTTGATAAAAACCTTCTCTAAAGGTTTTTACGTGATGTTTAACCCTTTCATTCCCGCAGAAAGCAGATGGCAACAGCTACAAAATGGAGCAAAAAATAGGTTCCCCGGCACGCCGTGACTTTTGTGAGGGGTCCCCGAGCAAAGCGAACAGCAACATCCCAGTGGTTAGCGTCCTCGTCTCCAAACCAAGCGATTGTCAGTTCGAATCCCGCAACTGTCCTATCATTATGGGACTTGAAAAAAATTTACCTGAATTAATTCGGGCATGAAAGGGTTCCAAGGGTAGCATGGTACTTAGCATGGTACCCCCCCCCCTCTTGCCTAAAAATGTGTACATATTTTACGAAATTTGGATTTTTTATGATAAACTTAAAAAGGAAAGGGAGAAAAAAGTGCAGTTTTGACTGTGTGACTGTATTTCATATGAAAAGTTTGGTGGAGCTCCCCCTTAAGTGTTTTGGATCCGCCCCTGATCCATTCAATGACTGAGCTTAGACTTTGTGATATACTGCTGCTTTTCGCAACATCGCGTTTGAAGCGGACTGGGTTCCCAGTTTTGCAATACACTTTAAAGATAACTTTCATATATGCCCAGTGTTGTGTCGTCAGATTAAAAAGACTTAGCACTCCGGGATTCAGTTGCGAACTGATAAATTGGATGCACAAACCAACAAACAGAGCACAAATGCCCGTCCATACAGTAAATAGCCGTCTGTTAGTAAGAAAATGTTTCAATTTGTCGCCCAGTCTTTTAAGTAGATAAATTCAATGAATTTTTTTAAATACGGCAGTCATCTCTTAAGACCACAGCAACGATTAACAGGCCTTAAGGGTGCGGGGCCTTTTAATATCCCTTTCTGTTTTTCCATTAGTCTTAGCGACTTGACCAAGGCCCGACTTAAAAAAAAAAATTATCAGAATAGGCCACTTAAAAAAAGAAAGTTGGTTCTCGGGCATTTTTCTCATGAGATCCGTGCGGGCGGGCGGAATTTTATTTTAAATTTTTTTATTTTATGGCCCTATTTTTCCGTACTTTTTAGGGAATTATTTTTTATTTTGGGCAAAATAAAGAACACTGCCTCGTAATTCTGCTTACCACATGTCCATACAATTATTAAACGACAGGAATGGTAACTTTATATTTTCATTTCTCACTAAGGACCATTTTTGATCTGTAACTGCTATTTTTGCCGCGTCATTTCTTTTTATTTCCTGTCAAAAAATCGGTGCGGGAGGGCCTGAGAACCAACTTTTCTTTTTTTAATGGCCATACCAAATGATGTTTAAACCTGTTAAATTTTAAATTTTTTGTTTGTTTTTGTAGACAACACAAGATGTTGCCAGTCGAAATTTGATTGCTCTTCTCCACGAACTTGTTCTGCGGAGGAAGTTCAAGAAGCACTTAAAGGATAAAAGTAAAGTGGACCAATCTAGAAAGTGTAACAGCGAGGAACCTCTAAAGGAAGAGAAGATAGCTGTTGACCCTGCTGTCAACCTTCTATGTCAAGACAATCCTGCTGACATCCTGCAGCCGAAAGAAAATGTGGTTGATGATCGAACGCAGAAAACATTGACTGTAGATGCAGCTTCTGGTGCTGACGCTGCTGAAACTAACGGTGTAGAACATCAAGCTCAAGACAAATTTAAAAATCAATTGACTGAAGATGTTGATTTGCAGACAAGGACTGCTGAACCAAATATGTTAAAGCATTCTAGTAATCAACTGAACCCACTAAGTTCGGAAACCAGTGATTTAGTCAAAGAACAAAAGTTGACAAAAAATTACAAAGCAGTGGATCCAAATAATGGAAGGGACGGTGGACATGGCGATCAAGGACAACAAAATGAAGTATTCAAAAGAGCATCGGGAGGCGACGACACAACTGTACATAATATTGGTAAGTACTACCAGTGGTTACCTACACAATAAGTTGCTTTATGTAAATGCATTTTGCCTCGATAAGGGATGTTTTCAGAAAGTTGTGCTAGGGAACTGCTAGAATTCTTGTGTATTGTTGAGAACTGTTGAAAAACATGCAAGATCGATATGTAATAATAATACATATTTGGTAAGTGTTGCATCACTGGTTTATGAAGGCACAAATACATAGAAAACAGCATACTCATCCACCTTTAGCAAAACTAGTCGCTCATGGACGATTTTTCAAACAATTTACACAAAAATTTAGCCCGCAACACGTTATTAGTATCTTGTATCAGAACAGTGTTTGCCCTCATGTAATCACATGAATCTTTTCCTCATCCCAAATACTCCTAACCTAACCTTGGTGGTAATGCATTCGTGTCCCAACACCTAATCCCCTCACCTTCTCTTGCCGGCTAACCTCTTTCATTTCATATGATTGTCTTCTGTTTTAATTTAGGCTGGCTGTTCCTGTTGCTATCGTGACAAAATTATTATTATTATACTAAATCGCCTACTAATCCAGGTATACCATTCGATCGAAAACTTAAAAGGGATTCACAATGCCTAAAAATGTTTATCAGAACCCATGCAAGGAAATTGAATGTGCACTGCGCAGCCCACAACAAAAGACGTAATGTCAAAAATAATGATATAACAGTGCAACACAAGATAAAGACAGGGCACATCCCAGACTTTTTCTAGCTAGTATGGTCGTCAGTACTTTTTCTTTTTAACTTGGCCATTTAATCTGCGGTAAATTCCTTTGTAACTAGTTTTCCCGTTAATGTTAGGAACGCAAAGGAAATAAAGAAATAATGCTTTCCGCTATTAAGAGTTTTGATTATACTGCATAAATTGTCAGTTGCATCTAATTTTTCTTTTTGCTGCACGACTACATACTAGAGGCAAAGTGTGCTGCAAGAACTGCCGATTGTCGCAATGATTGCAGGCAAGCTCGGAGCACTTGACGCGGCAATTGCAAACACCTTTACAACAACTGTCAAGGTGGTTGCAAGCAGTCGCGCCACAATTGCTGTGGGTGCGGAGAGCTATTTGGGGCGCTGGCATAACCAATTCATATTTAACTATCAGCGGTAGCAAGAATTTATAGGGTTGGGGTGGAGAATTTGTGACCGAGACCCATACTGAAACGCCTTGGATACAGTCGTATTAGTTCAGTCTTAGTTTATAGAGGGCGCCATGTGTTTTATATGGGTATTTCTATTCAGTTTTCAGCCTAAAATTAAACTAAACGAAACTAGCTTGATTTTAATTTTTATTTAGCCTAGCTTAGTTGTAATTTAGTTTACTTTAGATTTGGGCTGAAAAATGAGTAAAACTTATCAGATGGAACATGTGGCGCCCTCTGAAAACTCGGACTGAACTAATGGGGACCGATCTAACGTGTTTCAATAGGGACTTTTTCGAGTTACAAATTCTCCTCCCAAACCCTATAAATTCTTGGCGGTAGAGTGCCAATAGATATTGTTTAAGCATTCCACCCTGTTCTTTACTGTAACTCGGGGTAAATGCAGTAGGTTTTTTGGCGTGTGTGCACTTGCATTAATTCAGTTTTTAGTGTGCAAGCCCGAGGAAATTATTATGTGATTCTTATGCATTATTTTATCCCTAGGAAAGGCCATTGACGAACATTATCGTATAATTTTTATACCACAAAAATTTATCATGGATTTGCATGAGAGAGCGCGTTTTCAGCGTCTTTTCAACCTTGTGTTTTACGCAAGCAGGTAATTAATGGTATCCAAATACATTGCTAATATTTAGTTACATGCAACCCATTTTTTACACTTTTTTTGTAGTATGGCCCATATATTGAAACCAGAGACGAAAGCAATTTTAGCTCCAGACGCAGTTGTCCTCCTAGAAACAGCCAAGTAAGTGTTACTTTTTGTTTACTGTATTTCAATTTGTGTCTTTCCGACACCGTAAAAACTTGAATTGCTTTGCCTGCTGAAGCTTCAGTGGCACATCCAATGACTGGAAAATTGTTAATGTCGTGGCCATTCACAAATCTGGGAATCGTAGAAGTCCTGGAAATTAACGTCCGGTTAGCATTCCTAGTGTAGTTTGCAGGATCTTGGAACGTATTCTTGGTGGGCACCTGGAAACTTTGTTGAAAAGTTAAAGTGTGCCATGTAAAGTGCAACATAGCCTTGCTCAATCGGGGACGGTTCTGTTCTACCAACTTGACTCTTTCTTAGACTGGATGGCATCAACAGACATTAGTATACAAATGGATTGCATCTATTAGGACATGTTAAAGGTGCCCCATTTACGCTTAGTAAAATGGCTTCAAGATCTTGGTGGTTGTCGACCGAGTTGAATTTGAAATATTCTCGGCAGGAAGCAAAAATGCTTTTATACTAAATACTGATGTCCTGGTCGAAACTTCGACTGACGCTACGGTTTGTTTACTTTGGCTGCTCATCATATTGACTCACCAATAACTACGCACCACCAAAAGAGTTCTAGGTCTTCCAAACTTGCAAATTTTTGATAGTTTTTATTCAAATTCAAATTGTGATCGTTGGTGGGTAGGAAGACTGTTCATGCCTGAATAAGATAGTTGTAAAAACTATCGAAAATTTGCAAGTTTTGAAGACCGGAACTCTTTTAGTGGTGCGTAGTTATTGGTGAGTCACCAAAATGCTTTTGGCACCAAGTGAGCCACAGAATTACCAGTTTTTGTAACAACAGGGTCTGACTAAATTGGGAGCACGGTGTCAGGCGCTGCTTGAATTGCAGAACAGAGGTGGCACTGATAACATGATGTGGTAGGTTATTCCATGTGTTCACCAATGTGTTTCATCACACGAAAGGAAAAAGTGTGCTGATGAAGGGAGGTGTTGCATCTCTATTTAAAGAGTTTTCGGCTCCATGGTTGCAGGTCACTGGATTAGAGGAGAGTGTGAATCAGTCAACTGAGGCCTGGTCTTTGCCATTAAGAACCTTGAAAGTCAGGATGAGGTCACCTTTCACTCGTCGATATTCAAGTGTCGGAAGCTTGAGAGCTGCAAACTTGAGTTACTGATAGCAGGCAGAGGGTGGTGGTAATGGGCAGGCCTCCTCTTTGGGGAAATGTGATTAGTGGTGTGGCTCAAGGCAGTGTACTTGGACCCCCTCTTTTACGTCGTCTGTTCAGGATTTGGCCTTTGAAATTAAAGTAGCCCAGAAAATGTGTGCCAGGTAACACTGTGACTGTGAAACACTCAGCATTGCCTAGATTGTTTCGAGAGTTGGACGAAGGAAGCCAAGATGACTCAATATATTGCAAAATGCGTGGCATCCTAGGAAGCGTGCCCTTCCTTACGAAATTAATGGGGTGAAATTAATAGAAGTTGAGACCGAAAAGGACTTGGGAATGTTGCGTCTGCAAATGGAAAAAGATCGGACCAGTATACGGCTGTCGCTGTTAAGGCTCATCGGGCACTTGGCTCTCTTGAAGAGGACTCTGACTACACAGGCATCCAGGGTCATAGTACCAGCCTACAAAGCTTTAGTTAGTCCATTGTTGGAATAATGCACACTAGTTTGGTCAGTTCTTACATTGAAGGATGCTAAGTTTGTTGAGCCTGTTCAAGGACGTTCATTCGGATGACAGGACCTTTCAATCCACACAAACGAACTTCTTGCCTTTCTAGGGCTGGAAATCTTATTGAAGTAGAGGCAAAAGTTGGACCTGACTTCTTTTTTAAACCTTCTGAGTGGTCTCCTTGATTGTAAGAGCAGACTTTATACAAACAACCGGAAGTGACGTCGCCACAACGTCTTTTAAATTTGTGCAGATATGACAAACAAATCTGATTGTCGAAAATTCACAGGTATATTTGTTTTCGCCACTTAAGCGTGTGACTAATGAATTATCAAGTCGTCTCAATTGTTAGCTGTTAGCAAAAAGCGGTTCAAATGGTGTACTTAAAAAAATAGATAAAATTCAGTGTTTGACATGATTTCCCTAGATACCAAAATTTTTTTGGTCTTACATCTGTAGTATTCTTCTTTGACATAGGTTTTTGCTTGACCTAAGGAAGGAACAAATAACTGAATTTGTTGGTAAATTGGTTGATATTGCAGGATCCATGGGATGTAAAGTGAGTTTTAAACCTACAAACAAAATTCAAACTTAATGTCAAATATTGAGTGTTTACATGTAAAATGTTTGTGTCATTGCAGGTTGCAACTCCTTGTGACCCGAAGCTTGATACAGTTGCTCGATTCTTTTATGAGGCAAATCCCGAGGAATAAAATTAATCATTAACTAAGTATGAAAATTTAGAAAATTTTTATTGTGCAAATTTTCAATGTAAACCAGAGTAAAATTTCACTTTTTAAGTGCTAGTCTCTTGCTGTCCTAATGGTTGTCCTTGTCCTATAACTGATGCACAACGTCTATGCATTGTTATACATTGTTACACAGACTAGGTTAAAGCTCTGTGCCTCGTTCGAGGCCAGCATTTTTTTTTTTATCTCTTGGCCCTGCAGTCCATGCACTTTCCCTTGAGTAAACCAGTGAGAAAGGGGTACTTTGCTTCAACAATTAAGTACTGGAATCGAAATTCCCAGGACTACTGCATAAATCTTCTAACCGCCATATTTAATTGGTTATAGTAGGGCTTCGATACCACTTTAAATCTGATACTAATATCTGCAAAACCGATCCAATCTCAAAAAATCTGGATGTGTGGTGGTATTTTACACTGGTAGACAGGAAAAAAAATTCATTATGGTTGTGCAAGGTCAACAAAAATTCTAGTTTGTGTTGCATATTGACATTATAATGACGTACACTGCGAATCGAGAGACTTAACAGCACTAACTTTGTACCCTAAATGGTGCTTTGTTAAAATTACTGAAAAAAAAATCTTATTTTACTGGGGTTTAAATATGAAAACAATCACGTTAATAAGAATCTATGTAATTTCTTATCATTACCGTATCATGAACGTTTGGCATTTCTCCGGGAAATAAAGCAGTCCACTGCTTTACCTACATTACATTACCTGCTTTACATTCCTACCTGTTAGCTGAGCTTATCTGCGTGGTGATCGAGCACTACGGCCGCGCTGTTCAATATTACGGCGATGATCTTTGAAAGAATTGATCATAGGTTTAAAAAGAAACCTACGAAAATAAAATGTGGAGAACTCTGCAGACACTGCAATCAATGTGCAACCTCTCGAATAAACCAGTGAGAAAGGGGCACTTTTGATTCCCTGGCGAAGAAGAAAAAGTCACCTGTGCCATTTTGGTGAACAACAGGGAAACCATATGGTCACTTAAGTGTGATTAAGTGACGGAGCATTCGCAGCTATAGGGGGTTCTAAAGGAAGTGTTGTTAAGCTCCCGAAGCAGGGTCGGAGCCCGAGTCCCAGTTGCGACTTTCAATATTCTACCTTAATGCGGGTTTCACAGTGCGCTGTGTTAAGACGTATAGTATAAATCAAGGAATGCTTTTTAAAGTGATTTTCATACTTGTACACATTTTTTCTTGGGTGGAGTGGGGGGAGGGTTACGAAAAGGGGTTGAAAATGCAAGTAAATGGGAGAGAATGGTCAAGGTAGAATGATAGTTTGTTGACAATGGCGCTGGGTCAGCACCCTCGACACAGACTCTCATGTTGATCCGAGGGAAAGTCTTGAGATCCGTTGAAGGAGATTCCTGTGAATACTGTTGACCATGATCTATCAAGTAGAATTAGAGTGGTGATCCACCTGTGTCAAATGCCCTATGTCCAGGAGGATGATGTCGCAGGACACCGACTAGGGATCGGACGAATATTCGTTCGTCAGGAGCATATTCGGATATTCGCAAAAAAAAATTCTGTGTAATTTTACGTTTTTTTTTTTTTGAGTTGGTTTTTAAGTCTTCCGTTGGCTTTTCGAGTCCCAGTCAGTCAGCATTATGCTGTCTGGCCTTATCCCTTTCCTCCCAACCAATCTGTATTGGGAATGATCCATGCCTTTTGGATTGCTCACTTGCAAGTAGAGGGAGGGGATAGGGTTGGAGATTACGGATGCGCGGGGCAATTCAACTTAAAACATTTAAGAACTAAAGAATAGGTAAGTCAACCAGGGCCATGGTAGCCAGTTGATTGATGTAGTCAACTTCGCTATCATACGTGAGAGGGAAAGACTCTTTAGTGAACTACAAGTACAGTTATTCCGTACTGTAGTTGGAAATTCATCTTTTTTTAAATTTTGGGGTTATGTATGCCTTCCAAGTTGCCTTGACCAGTAGATTAAATTAAACTGTTGTTACATTAAGTATGCCTACCATTGCCAATAGACTAAATATAACTTTTTTTTTTTTTGGGGGGGGGGGGGGGTCGGACCTAAACATGAAAAAAAAATTGGAACGAATATTCGATTTTTTGGGCGAATATTCGAATACGTTTTTTTCCCTATTCGTTCGTTTGAACCAGGTTCCCGGTTCAAATCCCCGGAAGTGCCCCTCCCTCAAAAAAGGCTGGTATTGTTTAAAATAGAGCCGGTTCAGCTACACAAGCATTAAATTGCATCAGTTGACTTTGAGGCTCGAAGACATTAAATTTTAATTACAAAAAAAGAAGAGAATCCAGTAGGTTGGTGTGGCACGAGTGCCCCCGTTGCAGAACTCATGCTGGTATGGGGGAAGTGTATTAGTTGTTCAAACAATTTACTCGTGTTGGTGCACAAGATCTTCTCTCAGTACTTTGCCAACTTGCGATGTGTGGCTGATAGGTCAGAAATTACATGGCTGTGTTCGGTCGCCGGATTTATGGATGGAGTGATACCTGCATCCTTCCACATCATGTGGAATAGCTGCTTCTTGAATAGATTTGGTGGAGCAGGATGGCAAGTGCCTCGGCACAGTGAAGCAAAAGTGTTGAATGAATGCCATCAGGTACTGGTGCTTTTGAAGGGTCGTATGCCCTCAGGACCTACAGTATATCACTCGCATCAAAGTAAAAAGATGAGATGTTGGATTCACGGATGATGGGTAGGGAGCCGGGGCGGTGGGAGAGTTGAGAGTATTAAAAACAGAACGGAAATATGAATACATGTGTCCTGCAATTTTACCTTTATCAGTCGATTTACTACCGTCAGGGTTCGTCTAGTTGCATGTGTGGACGGAAAGTAGGAATAGAGAAGTTTGATGATGTTTTGGATCTCTTCACAAGGTGTTCTTCGTAGTCGTGTTAGTGTTACCAATAGATGAAGTGGTGTGGTTCCTCGATTGTCTCATTCCAGTTTTTGCCCATCAAGATGGGACTATCAAGTTTACCAGCTTCTTGCTTTGATATCGATTTCTCTTGATGGAAGGGAAAACCGAGAAGAGTTTGGAGATATGCGCTGGTTTGGGTAGGCCATTTAAAGTACAAGCAATTGAGCCAGTAGTGGGAGCGTTGTAAAGGGCCAAGCAGTCAAAGGGAGCTTTATTTTTCAAGAGAATCAGGTTTTTTTTTAATGAGAATATGCCATCGTAGTTTTCTAATGGCAATTCACCAATCAGGAGCCACTAAACGACAGCCATCACCAACAACATTAAGTCCGAGAATACACCTTCATAATTTTCTAACGACAATTAACCAATGGAATTCAGTACACGTCAATCACGCCTCATTAACACTGATTAAACGAGTACAAGGTATCTTGTCAGATTAAACTGTCAGCTTCGTCCCTCCATCTTTTATTACCATCGATTTGTCTGGTATCCTGCCTCTCCACATGACGAAGTATGAAAAGTGCATTTGGTGTGCACTTAATCGTCGGTTACCATAGTGACAGATTAGCGGCAACCAAACCAAGGGTGTGTTGCACCATTATGTAAAATATGCATTACTTGAACTAACCAGCCATAGAAAATAAATTAATGTTCTAAAACTTAGTACTGTTACAGATCATGTTCTATTTTAAATCTTAAACTAAAACGCACATTTACTTTTGTAGAAACACCCTGACAGTTGTCTTTTACAGCGCGTTACTTTCGGTAATGTGTTTGAGGAATAAAACTACTTTATTCACGGAGGCAGTGGTAGAAAATACCATTCCTATAAACACTAACAGGAATTGTGAATTCAAGTGAGAAACTACTACAGTACAGCTTGGCCGTAAGTTGGGAACTTTTTTTTAACAAATTCAACTCGATCTCAGCCACTCTCGTGCTTGTAATCAATCAACAGATTTCCTTAGCCTTGTTTTTGAAAAACTATAAACAATTCCATTTGCCTGTTTGTTGATTGTAGGTTCGTCTCCTTTTCATGCTATACACAATCAACAAAATTTTCCTTTGCTTTGTTTCTCTTGAGAAAAATTTTAACGAATCCTTTTCCCTTCTTTTATACGGCTATTAAAAAAAATGTTACTGATTAAAATTTCCTACTGTTTAATTACTTGTTTCTTAGTTTCATTGCTCATTTATAGATTTAATCGGTTTTAACATTTTTCGGTGATGTTTTTTGTGCTTCTGTTTGTTCGTTTGGGGTGGTGTTTTTATTTTATTTCCTTTTTAAAGTTTTGATTCCTCAATAAGATTTGGTTTACTGCTGAATGTTTTAGTGCAGGAATTAATTTATCAATTAATGCAATGGCAACTTCGAATTTATTTTTACTCAATTCCAGACTTTCACAAAAGTGGGGGGAGCTTTGGTTTTGCACTATCGAAAGCTCCCAACTGCCCCAGCTTTTGTTTTTCTATTGACATGCACTTTTTAGTTTAGCTTTGGAGAACAAAAATTGTTTCGTTAAAAAGACAAGCTCGGATGCATATAATGGATAAAATCACTGCTACCTAATATTTCAGAACCCTTCAAGGGTTGGCTCCATTTTCAAAGGATTAAGCACGTAAAACACAAAAAACCAATACCCAGTCCTCCAGGTTAAAAGCGATATTTCCTTCAAAATGAGGCCTGGTGGACTGGATGTCATTTTGTTAGTTTTTACTCTTTTGTTACTCGTTTGTACCAATGTTTTTATCTGTTTTTTGCATCAACTGAGTAAGTCAGATGTTGGTTGACTGGTTCACACTCCACAAATACAATGACCCGCATGGAATCGAGCTTTTTAAACACCCCCCCCCCCCCTTCACAGTTTTTCCTTTCATGTGGTAAACACTTGGAACCGCGCCTTGACACAAGAGCTCGCCAATTTTTTCAGCCTCGATGGTTACAGAAACTGGTAACATTGTAGGGTATTATGCCAAAAGCAATTTGTTCTTCACGTCGAGAATATTTCAGTTCCACTTGTGGACATTGCCAACTGTTCACAATATAAATTTTTGAGGGGAAGGGGGTTAGAGGGGATATTATTGTTTTGGGGGGAGGGGGAAGTCCTGCACTAGTGTCAGTAAACATCAGCCAATCACGCCTCATTAACACTAGGGATCGACCGATACAGGTTTTTGCCGATCCGATCCGATGTCG
>JAHWFP010231414.1:0-15998 GCA_023313725.1 Lithobius niger
ACTGTTGAAATCGAAAGCGAATCCGTTGTTCCATGCTGTCATCCTACAGAGTACTGCCCTTTTGTTTCCCCATTCCGTCACTACCAGAGCTGCCTGGTAAACGCGCTTGCTACCCCACGTCGAGCTAATGTTGCTACATATAATTGCGCGGGCACACTCGTGGCACGCGCGGCCTGTCGGACCGTTTCTCCCGTCCACCCATCAGCTGGCTGCTGACCACTGGTCACTCACTCGTTCGTCCTTTCTTTTCGATTTGGACGCTCGGCCATTTTCTCCCTTTTCACAAACCAACAATCAACAAGTAAACGGAGGCGGTCAACTGAAACCTGAGCGGAAGTCTTGGCCCGACCACGTCTTCCTATTGACCGAAACAGCAGGGTTTTGGTTGTTGGGTTGGGGAGAAAGAGGGAATCGTTGGTCGAACTGACCATCAGGCTGAACGACAGCTGACTGACCAACACGTCTCACCGAGAAAAGGACGAAAATGTTTTTGCGCAGGAAAATTTACATGAGAAAGCACTGAAGGGCACCGCCTCCTTACTCTGTAGTGATGATACTACTCTATCAGGAGGTGATGAAGGCATACCACGTCCTAGTGTCCATGCTCTAACTGTTGCTTTATATTCTATCCCTTGTCACAAGGTCGCCTGGGAGAGAAACTTTGGGTTTTGTTTCCCGGCTCCAAGCCAGTTGATCCAACACCGCCAGAGTATTATTTTACTAAAGCAGCGGTAGAAGGCGTCAACTTTCCGGCACGCGCTTGAACTGGAGGCGATACACGCGATGTATACCTCAATCGGCCTTGGCTTGAAGAAGGCATCTCCTTCCTAGCTTCACGGTCGTGGAATTATGTTATGGAGTTACCAAGCATGCCTGGACTAATTTACCAAAAGAAGCGCTAGAAGGCAGCAACTTTCTGGCACGAGCGTAAACTGGCGTTAAGCAGCAGACGAGGCATCCGACGTCTACCTCAGTCGGCCTTGGCTGACTCCTTGCTCGCTTCGCGGTGGTGGAAGAATGTTTCGCGCAGTTACCGCATGCCTAGACTATTCGTAACACGAGTAATGTTTTTCGCACCTATTATCACTGCGATAGCCAGTGTTAGTAAGGGTCGACCTAGGATCTCTGTGTTAAACTTTCAACTTTGAGAGCTTATAACTCCGTCAAAATTAAAAATGTTTAAACCAAATTTGGAATCTAGCCTTGACTAGCCAAGGCCTGTCTACAGTCCAAAAATTGTGAAATTCAGTCCAGCCAAGCCCGACATACAGAGAGGGGCCAACTAGACAACTTCTTGTTCTGCTTCTTGTTCTGCTTCTTCTTCTTGTTGTTCTGGGGATACTTTCGTCTGTCCTCTCTACAGGTCAAACTATTTGTCCTGTAAAGCTGGTTCTTAGCTAATTTTACAGGTATTGCTCCGTAGATGTGCCCTTTCCATAAGGCCTTTTCTAATTGGTCAAGTGGTTCAGGGATTACGGAGCTCTAAACGACCAGATTGATTGTTTCACATTGTTTTAAACATTGTTTTTATGCAACAATGCCATTTAGCAAACGCCAGCTGCAAGACATAGACTGAAGATTAAAGGATTTGTTTCTATTGTTGACACTTGCGATAGCCAGGTTAGTAAGGGCCATAGCAATTTACCGAGCTTAAAGGCGGCGCAACAAAACAAACAACAAATTAATTATAAAATTACACATACTCCACCCCTCATCCACCACCACACCTATTTATTACAATTCTCAAAGTAACACGGATTAATAAACAAAAACGTTATCGTTAAAAGTTAAAAGTAAGGGTCTAAAAGTTAAAACCTGTAAGGAACACGGACAAGCTTTGACTGTAAGGGTCTAGGTGTCAAATTTGGCCAGTGAGAAACTGCTAAGCATTAGATCCTTACTACCCGGTGATCATGTTAATGACTTAGTAAGGAAAATTGGAAATTAGCCAACAGCGAAAATCGTACACTAGAAGTAACGTAGTACAGTAAGCCACCTTTATGCACTTACGTTAAATCGGAGTGGCATGACCCGGATTCGAACCGGCTACCCAGTTCGCCCCCAGATCACTTGCATAGCACCTTAATCTCTCCGTTGCACTTCGATGAAACGTAAGTGCATAAAGGTTGCTTACTGAACTACGCTTACGCTTGTAGCAGGTTGTCTTGCTTGGAATCGCTGCCATGTTACCAAACCGAAAAAAATGTTAACCTAAATCAAAGTAGGAAACCCACACCCCAATTATCATTGGATCATCTCATGGGTCATTATAGGACGATCTCGGACAGCTGTTCCTCAAAAACCGGGTAGTAAGGGTTTAATGCTTAGCAGTTTCTTACTGCCCAAATTTGACCCTTACAGTCAAAGCTTGTCCGTGTTCCTTACAGGTTTTGACTTTTAGACCCTTACTTTTAACTTTTAACGATAACGTTTTTGTTTATTAATATATTAAATTTGCAGCCTATTTTTAACGTGGATCACATTAGTCATAGTCAAGACCAGTCCTTCCATAATCGGCCGCATGGGGTCGCGACGCAGGACGAGAGATGGAACATGCGGTAACATTATCATGGAGACTCAGTTGTGATTCCTACGGGTTCTGTTTTATGCCGCTCCTAACTTTATCTATTCAGAACGAAAAACGATCTACGAAGTTCGCATGTGAATTTTGAAAAATTAAGGGGAAGGTGCAGGGATAAACAAAACAACTGAAGGGATGCGCTAATTGAGTGAGCGAAGCGAACGAAATCAGCGATTGTTAGCCAGTCTGTGCAAAAATGGGATTGAAACATCTTAAACAGACGGTGTAACCTTATGTACGTTCACAGTCCTATGAAAGTTGTGATATCCACTCAAAACCAAAACTGGTAGAAAAACCCGCCAAGTTTCCAAAAACGGTCGACCGTTTTTGGAAACATGGCGGGTTTTTCTACCAGTTTTAGTTTTGGGTGGATATGTTACACAAGAGAGCATACAAACATTTATATGCATTAGGTTACTTTTTTATATTTTCAAACAAGCCATTGATCCAACAAGAATAAAAAAAATAATAATAATTAAATCAAAATCGAAATAAAGATTAAAAACTCCGTAGTATATTTGCATCACTTAGCATTCATTGTATCTTCAAAATCCATTTCACAATTTCGTTTTTGGCTTGGTAACAATCTGCGCAGTCTATCCCTTGGAAACTTAGTATGATTAGCCACGTTCACCATAAGAGTTCTTTCAAATGTGGAAGTAATTATTAAAGTAACTTAGCACCTTTTGTTTGTACCTTTAAGACTCCTTCTTCCAGGCTACATCTCTTCATTGAAATTTCATCGACAAATCGTTATCGAAATTTCTGATTTCTTTTCTCATATCTAAACGCACGATCCGCATGCACGCCATCTCAGGAGGGTTCTACTTTACAAATGCTTCGTTCTGTGTAGCGGTTCCATGCCGCACGCAAATTTTGATTATGATAGTACGCCCATCGCCTTTGAGTGAGAACTAGTACAAGGTAGCAACTCCTTTGCTCACAAACATCTTCGGCTTTGGAATTCACTGCCAGAGAATACTGTGGACAGCAACGAAGATTGTATGGTTTAAAAATCGGCTCAGCACTTTTGTCAAGGAGATATGATTTATGATAATGAAGACCAATCAGTATATTTATGGAGATTGACGAATTTAACTCTAGAAAAATGTGGGGGCCGATTCTCGGTTCAGGGTCTTTTTTTTTTATGTAGCACTGTGGTTGGAGGCGGGTTTCAAAGCCCATCCACTTGATGGGGGACCGGAACGTTAACTACTGGATTTCTACTGTTCCCTTTCTTCGGGGCCCCCATGGAACTCCTCCAAAGGCTGCGTTGGCCTTTAAATTCAGTCCATCTAGAGTTAAGGAATTAAGAATTTCTGAAATTACGAAATGACCTTTGCCCTGTGATTTACAGCCAGTGTTTCGTTATTCGAACCTAATTCAGAGGTTGTGAAAGGACCAAAAAACACCCACAAAAGTTAACCGTGAATCGCACCAGGTTAGACTGTCGCAAACACTTTTTCGGTATCGTGTGGTTAACGTGTGGAATACTCTGCCTTCTGAGGTGGTTATGTCACCCTCACTAAATACTTTGAAACGGCTTCTATGCAAAGTTGACCTATCTTGTTTCGTCAGCAAATAGTGCAGTACACAATGTCCACGTACCAATCTTAGCTTTGGCTGTGATTGGCCTAGGGCCCTTTACAGCAAAGTTGCAGTAGCAAGAATTGTATTATTATTAAAAATTGATGAATTATCAAATTTATGGAAATGACTGAATTTAGTAACTTTTGTGTGTAATTTACGAAAATAATTTTTTTGCATATTCCGACCAGAATTCTCATTTGGTCCCCCTCCCCCCCACCCCGTTTGTTTATTTTCTACCTGCAACCTATGCCAAAGTCTGTAAGGGAAACAAGCACTCATTGTTAATAAATTCAATTCAAATTCAGTACACAAAGTTGAACGAGTGCCCACTGCCCACCACTGTGTCGGTCACGGGATATTACTGCAAGTATTTGCGTATCGTGTGGAAATGCCCTAAAGGCACGACAGTTGTTAACATACCATGGTCAGCACACGCTCCCCCCATCCCCCCCCCCCCTGCCCCGGCCATCTCCGTCCATCATCTTCTGGACGCTGGTCACTTTGAGCTTCGACCGTCACTTTCCACCATATCTTTAGTGACGCGGCCATTCAGGAAACGCCGGTCATTTGGAAATATGATCGAGACGTACAATATAATCCAGGTGGGGGAGGGGGGCATCTTCCTATTGAATTGACCATCAGTATTGACCCTCCCCGTCCCATTGGCTAAATCGGGTCTAGAGAAAGTGGTTGAGAAGGAAAATGAACAGCTGATCGCGATCAAACTCGTACACAAGACTGATGTGAGCAGTTTCTGTTAGTCTATAGATCATATTCAAAGTGTTTCTGCCTGCACAGCCTGATGGTATATAGGTGGAAGGGGCGGGTTTTCTTAGAAACAAACGGTAAAAAAAAGGCCTTCTGCCTATCGTTTCAAGTGTCAATCACATTCGTTGAATAGTTGAATGGTGATGTATTCTGTCTTTGTTCGGCGTGGCCGGGTTTTACGAAACAAATGCATTATAACATTTTTTCCGTTAAAAAGTGGAAAGCAACCGCTGGCTGCCGTCATGGGAGCAGCAGAAAATGCCATCACTTCGTGAATAAAGGATTTGCAGGCGGAGCATTCAGAGTGAGGTACCGCCATCAGTGGCGTAATTTTTTTTGGGGGGGGGGGAGGGGCCAAATTTTATGTCCCCTGCTAGAAAACTACGACCACTTTATTTTTATTATATTAGGTTTCGTGCTTAACATAATGTGTGGCTTCATCCAAAAATGTTTTGAATAACAAATACATAGCTTTTTCCAAATAGTTTTGCACCCCCTCGTTTCGTTGGTTTTTGTTTGTTTCTCTTCCCCCCCCCCCGTGCCCTCCCATTATAAGTTAATATTGCACGCACTTATGCTATTGAAGCGTACGGTTTTGCATCGAAAACTCCTACCGTTAGCCTGCAAAAACTGCAAAATAAAATCTAAAGGTCCTTTTTAGAAAACCTGTAACGTTTACAAAATCTAGGCCTACACGCGATTTATTTGAGGAACACAGATTCTTAATATGTTACTAATGTATATCATTAAGATCACATTTTTGTTTGTTTGTTTGTGCGCAGTGTGAATCTCGGTAATCGTTATTCTATTGAAGCCCGTTGTGGGAATCACGATAATATTTATTCTGTTGAAGTCCGCGTAGTCTTAGGCGTTGGACGACTGCTAACGGTGGTGTTTAATTTTGGTAACCGTTTTTCCTTTCCTTCCCATGATTGAATCGAGGCCTTAGCCAAATGCTGTTTTAAGGACCTTCATCAATAATTGGCAGACGCAGTAACGTCACAAAAGGGAAATCACAACAATGCTCTATAAAATAGGCCATATACGGTGGGGGGGGGGGGGGGGCGGCTGTCCTAATGTTATACTGAGGAATTATTTTAACAACTAGTGATTTCAAAATTAAAGCTGAATTTAAAATGAATTTCTTTCCTGATATAACTATATAAAGTTAAAAATAATGATGGGTCAAAAAATGGCGATTTTTATGTTCCAACCACTTCCAATTTAATACCAAAAAATTGTTCGACATCACTAACTCTGACCCCTGTCAATTTACAAATAAAAGAATTGCCAATTGATGACAGCCTTTGTTAATTGTTTTTATATTTCTAGTTGACGATATGCCCACTTTGAATTGCCTATATTTTATGTATTATCTGCTGCATTTATTGTAATCCATTTAATATTAACTGTGTGGCCATACAGTGAGTTCATAGACCCTCGGCAACCATCATTAAAATTAAAAAAAAAAAAAATTATTTGCTGATGGTTAAATTTTTGGAACGTTCCATTTAAAACATGCTGAACCGGGAGGGAAATTATAAAAATGTAATTACTTGCTAACACACAAATTAGGAATTAAAATTTTATGCTATTGTCACGAGTTACCGGCGAACAAAGTGACAGTGGCTGACCCATAACATTGCTGTGCTGCGTGGTCCTCAAAGTGCAGTAAGGCGTAACAACCCCCAATTTTTATTCGTAATAAACAAGTTCATTTTCGTTTGATTATTTCTTATCGTTATTTGAAATGTTAGGATTTGATTGGGAGAAATTAGCTCAGTTCAGTTTATGATTATGGAAAATGTTGCTTCAGTTGTTTACTTGCTATTTAACCATTTCAAGTTTTTTTTGTAAAACTTAAAAAAAGGAAAATGGCGTGTTCTGTAATTGATCAATGCGCATCATCACCCACAAAGAACTCAAGTGCTCACATATCAAACACCGTTACGAGGTAGGCATATCGCATTTTTAAGTATGGTTATGAACGTACAGTAGGTATACAACAAATCTGCCATGGAGTATAATGGTTCAATTTTCCCATTAAGAGTTTTCAACCATTAAAGACGTGACCAGTGTGCTTTTAGGTGTCCTTTTATGTGTCGAGCATTTTAGATGTTTACGGTATAGTAAATTTAATCAAACATCATGATAATAAGAATAGAATAAGAAAGAAGAATTATTATTCAGGAAAATGAATCAGAAGTTGAACAATTTTCCTGAATAATGATTCTTATTTTCTTATTCTGTTCTTATGATGTCTCATCATGATATTTGATTAAATTTGCAACACCGTAAATTGCCGATATGACGCCCATTGGCTGTTAATATTAATTCGAGAAAAATAGGGGGTGGGCCGTAACAGAGATATAATTCTAACCTTATTTCTGTGTGGGGAGGAGGTTTACGCCTAATTCCATCGCAGAAAATTCGGCGTGTATACGATCATTCACGTATGTGATCTGGGTTCGGTCTAGTATTAACGCAATAACTTTATTGTCATTTGTTCAGGAATGCAGTTTATTATTAGTTTATTTAGTTCCCTGTGCGTATGAAGCTTTTAGTCAACTTTGGTACAATAAACCACGATTTAAGGGGATGAAACATTGATTTCCTTGAATGTATGAAGCTTTTAGTCAATTTCTAGTAGAAAATTGCGATCTAAAATGCTTTGAGGTCAGAAAATCGTGAAATAACACATACACCCCCCCCCCCGGGGGGGGGGGGGGGGGGCTGTAACTAGGTAATTTCACGATTTATAACTTTAAAGCAATTTAGGGGGGAGGGGTGAGCCATAGCTTTTCTAGGGCTGTTAATAAGCGGTTTACAGTAAGCGTAATAAAATCCCAAACCATTTGCCGAACTGTATTGATCAACGCACCTAAATCTACTAATAGGACACATTATGTATGTGGGACATTTGAAATAGGTTACAAACATCAGACACAGAACATGAATCTGAGCAAATGTTTTCGGACTCAGAAGACTGCATTCCATAAAAACTCTCTTCTAAATCGCTTTCACTGGCCCATTTTTTGGCTAAATTGTGGCAATAAGTGTTTTATTACCACACTTTAAAGCAACCTACCGCCTGCCTTATAACCTTCCGCCTGCCTCACAACACCCACGGGACGATCACATCCGCGTATTTACCACAGCTAAGGTCAACTGAGACGGTAGCTTCGTTCCTCGCAATGAAAATCATAGCTACTCTCTCAATTGGCATTGCGCCTAATAGTCCAGCCACCGTGAACCCATTGATCGTGTCGTCAAAAACCGGAATGATTCCCGTATTTTAGAATCACAATTTATAATTTTCTAGACTAGTGTCTTATAATTTTGCTTCGGCGATCTATTGGAATAATTAATTTTAATTTTTACCGCATTAGTCTATTATATTGTACATCTCATGGTAATTATTAGAAAATTAGTAGATGTACACACAGTGATGAAACGTCATGATTACTGCACGCGCGCATTGCATCATTTAGTGACGACCCGTCACTAAATATAGATAACAATATTCAAAATCTCCTAAACGCCACATTTTAAAACGGTTTTTTAGCAAGGGAAACACTAACGGTAAGGAAATAGACCTTTGGGGCCGTACTTGATGTGGGGGATCGAGAAAAATGGCGCTGGGAGGTACATCCCTTTAATCGGTTCTAATGATTTTTTAACGACTTGACGGCATTTTTCATTAGAAGTTGCAACAATCGTGAAGGCGTGTGTAAGCACCACTGAAACTTTGTAATAACAATGGTTTGCTTGCATGGCTTCACGGTATTGGCGAAGCCCCAGTGGCGTCACAGTCATTATTCAATCATCTTTCGATGATCTAGCTGTCGTTCAGTATTATTCATTGTTCCAAAAATGTCCACTTGGAATAAGTTTTTGGGAGTTGATTGTGTAAAATCATCTAGCACAACAATGTACAACAATGTTAGCACAGTAAGTGTACATGTATACTTTTTTTCACATGGTGTGCCAACTGTTCTTACGCTATTATTTCAATCAGCTCCCAGTAAGTTAAAAGTGGATATTTTCGGTGGAATGGGTGCCGTTGTTGTTGTTTATTTTAGGGTACACGAACCAAAACTGGATTATCTGCACACGAATTGAATTGAATTATTCACGAGCTCAACTCTACTGAGTCATCAACCCGACACATACGAAAACAAAAAAAACTACGCACGAACTAGTAGCACAACAATGCCCAACGAAATTGTCCGAAGTTTACTCTGGGGACATTGCAGTAACTCTCCTTTTACGTCATTAAATAAAAGGGTTAAAGGGTTTAACGAGCGTTAACCACTCCTGGTCATCTGCCCGAAGCCCTAAGGCCCTATGTCTGCAACAGCCAGATTCCCAGGCGGTCACCCACCCAAGATCAATCCAGCCCAATGCTGCTTAACTTCGGGGACGTCATTAAATGAAGCCTTTTAAACAATGAAAATGACGAAAGCATGGTAATAACTTGTTGAAACGTTGTTTAAACGAATTAAAAAGAAACTATAATACTGCAAAGATGCTATTATTTTACTTTTAGGGAGCCCAAACCCAAACTGGGTTATCTGCCCCACGACGATGAGAGGGATTATTTAGCTGGAGAAATCCTAGAGAAAGACCCAGGAAAAAGGAAGCAGGCAAACAAACACGGTAGAGGATTAGGACAGTATTTTCACTAATAAATACAGATGCAAACCTATTTACTTTGCCTTTTGGACGTAAATGTCAGACTGTTTAAGCGGGAATTGAACCCACGACCTTTGAAACCAAAGGCCGAAGTCCTACCTCTTAGCCATACTGACAAGTCTTACAGGCCGTAGGTTCAATTCCCGTTCAGGCAGTCTGAACATTTAAGTCCAAAAGGCAAAGTAAATAGGTTTGCATCTGTATTTACTAATCACTTTTCCAGCCCATTTAGATTTCCGTCCTGTTTAGCCAGTATTTTGTAACGAAGGCTTCCTTTCACCATTAACAAGATTTTATTTGCTAAAGTCCAGACCAAACTGTAGTTTTCTGCCTCTGCTGTACAAATAAAGGCCAAGCTGTCTTAGGGCGCGTTTACGCAACGACTCGCTTTTGCATTCGCGAAGCTGGCCTTTAATCGCGATGACGTAGGTGTCTTTGCCATGGTATAACACCGCTTCCTGGATTAGGTTAATCCGGCATCGTTTGAGCAAATGCTTGCAGTCTTATAGTTTGCGATAGTGTTAAAGACTCAATTCTTGACTCGTTTCGTTGCGAGCTGGCAGAGCTAAAATCGCCGCCATGTTGGAATTTCAGATAACTTCTAACTTTTAACTGCGAGAATGCAAAGGCGAGTCGTTGTGTATAAACGCGTCCTTACTCTTCAATGTGTTTCAAATTTCAACTCTCAAACTACAAATCTAACTCAGTACGGTTAAGTGCCCTAGCAAGACGGCCAGTTTGTTCTTGTGCGCACCGATTAATGACTTTTCTTCTTCTTTTCTTTCTTTTCGTTGTTATAATTCGAGGAGCGCGGTCTGAAGTTCTGGCTCGATGGATTGACTTTATAACCCCAGTCCTGGAACAGATGCCTGTATAATGTTCAGCGCGTGGAACGGGTACAGGAGAGGCTTTAAAAGAAACTCATTTTGACGGTTAGCGGCCAATAAGCGTGCAGAAGACCCAAAAGTAACGCGAAGTGGCCAAGTAGGGAGTGATTGGCCACGGCTGGGTGAGCCTAACGCCAACTCAATACCCGTAATCACTGCACTTAATAGGTGGGAGATGCGTTATCATGAGTAAGACCAGGGTTGGGGAGGGGGGGGGGGTCGGGGTTGAAGGGATGCGGTTGTGCCAAAAATCAACGGAGAGGAAAAAGAAGGCTCTTCTTAAGAGGGTTAGACCTTCTTCTTGGCCGCCCTTCACGCGCTGCAGAGCGTTTCAAACCCCATCTCTTTACGAGACAAACTTTAAACAATTTTTGGGGTCTGATTAATGAGACGCACGCCTAAAATAATGTGTAATTGAGGCAACAGGTGGTGGATTTATGTATGTTCAGGCGCCTTTTTTTTTTTACTGGAAGTGTGCCGGTGTTATTTTTTTTTTCTATACGAACTATGACTTGTCTATTAAACGTGTAAATGGTGTATTGCTGATTACAGCGTGAGTTTAAAGTCACGGTTCTTGTGCATGCTAGGTGTCTGCGTTAGAATTGTACGCTCTTCTATCTCGTTTACAGTTCAAATTTTTTGAGTTTTTCTAATAAGTTAGGTCAGAACGAACGTCTCTTTGCTCCGGATAAAGTAGTGATATCAGATCAAAAATGGATGCCACCAAGTTGCTTACATCGAGTTTCCAAGCTAATCCCACCGACTATTACTTCAGACGTTAAATAAAAAAAAACTGGAGCGTTGCATACGGGCTGTAGCAATGGTTAGATTTTTCATTTAACCTTTGATCTAATAGTTGGTGGGATTAGCTTGGCAACTAATGTAGTAACTTGGTGGCAGCCATTTTTGTTCTGATATCACAACTTTGATTGGCTGAAACTTGGCGGGTTCTTTCACTCTTGTGGGTTTTGTTTCAGATATTGATGAAAAAAAAATAGTTAGTGCAACGTCGGTACCGTGTATCTCGTTTTCATTGTCAAACTCTCATGTCTTCACGACTGTTCCATTTTCAGTTGGTTGAGCACAAAATTGAGCCGATATAACTATTGTATGAGCGGCGTATCTTGAGTCCAGGAAGTATTTTACGAGCGGCTACGTCTTCCTGGGAAGCGGCTTTAATCGACGGCCGCCATTGTTCTTGTAACCATTTTGGATATCAACAAGGCACTGTGCTACCAAAAACGTACAATCGATTATCTGTCTTCGTTCTGCAGCGAACTCAAGATAGGCCACACACACTTTAGTAGCGTGCACAGACCCCCAATCCAAGACAGCAGGGGCAACTTTTAGTAAAAGGACACAGTGTCCTAATGAATATTTTAGTGAATATTTTTCTGGGGAGCTTTCTACTGTCTTGTGCTCTCTTTTTTTATTTTTTTTTTATTTTTTACTTCTTTCTGCTCCTTTTTTTAGCCTTTTTTGCCCTTTAGGCTTTTTAGGCCTTTTTTAGGTATTCAGGAACTTTCTCAAGCACCGCCGCACCAGCCATTGTCCGCACAAGAAGGCCAGTTTTGTTTTACAAAAAGGGCATTTTGAGAAAAGGCCAGGGGCAATGCCTTCCCCCCCTCCTCCCTCGCCCCTCGCCTGTGTGCACGCCACTGTATGTAACAATATTTCTTAATTATTTTCTATCAGAGACGTCAGGAAGGATAAAAGTTGGAGGGGTGTAAACCAGAAATTTACCGACATGATTTTCCATCTAGCCAAAAAATTATGTTATTTTGCCGACTGATTTGCCAACTGGCCAAACATTGGGGGGAGGGGGGGGGCAGGGGCCCCCCCCCCCCATAAAAACGTCCCTGTTTTCTATCACCTATACGAAAAATTATGCACCATTCAAGTGTCCCACCCCACCAGGTAGTGGCAAGCGTGAGGGCTTTTATGGTATTCAAAGCTGAATCTGCCTTATTTACTTCTTCACAATAACATAATTAGAGAAGTCAAAAAAAAAAAGCCTCCCTTCCAATACACATCAATGTATTCCTCCGCCGACTCTGCATGGCGGGAATGCCCTCTTCATTTAACTTTATAGGCAGTCTGCGATTAGTTTGTTGCACAGTACAGAAATTCGGCATAGTTCTGTCAATCGGCACAGTTGCCAGCCAAAGAATGTTCGAGGGAAAGAAACACAATTTCGAGGCTTCTTCTGGGTCGTCCGGCTGCAACAACTTGACTGCAAAGGCAGTGTGCACAGGGAAGTGAAGCAAAGTATCGACAATTTGCTGCAGTGCCCACCACATTGTTTTCGCCTATTTGGAGCGCTTTTATTCTGTCAGTAACATTGGCAATTACTGTGTTTAGGGGCCCAGTATATTTTCATCACTTCCTGTGCTTTCCTTTCAACACTTCGAAACTGACAAACATATAAAAACGAGAAAGTTCAGAAAGTTCGTCACTGCTAACATTTTAAGCAACTCCCGTATGAAGATCGGCTTAATATCACTTGGTGTTTCTTCTTGGCAGCAACGTAGAATAAGAGACGATCTTATTTTAACATACCAAATCTTAAGTAAATCCATTGATTTACCCAGTGAAACCTTTTTTGAACTCTCCAATGTCGGTTTCACTCGTGGTCGTACGAAGAAGTTCAAGAGGCCAGCGTTCAGAATTAACATTGGCAAATTATCTTTTACTGTGCGTTCCATCAGTAGGTGGAATGCCTTGCCTGAGTCTGTGGTGAATTCTACAACGCTCAGCAGCTGGAAGAGTCGCTATGACAAACTCTAATCCTTACACTAATGTTTTAAGCATATGATTTTTTTTGCTTTGATGTTATTGTTATACTTTCCGATTTACTATAATGGTATTTACCGTCAAAAATGGGCATCGGCAAGATTCTGAAAGACGCCATCAAGGTCTTCGAATTAATTCCATTCTGATTCCTTACTGATCACCGCTTTAAACTTGTTTAAAGTACATTCTGTACCAGAACGAAAAAGGAATCTTCAGTTTCCTAATGCTCACCGCCAAACGATAACAAGTTATCACTGGCTGGGCAGTCGATATATTAAGCATATGAGGTCATTATTTTCATTTTGTTTGTGTTTACTTGCCTTTTTTTTCTGCTGTCACCAAAATAATTAATTAACGTGACAAAAAAAAAAGGCGTAAATCACAAAACAATGAGGCCAATTATTCGGCTGTTGATCTCTGTCAACTGAAGTTCACAGTGTTCCCTCAGATCGCTTGTTTTTTAGTAAAAGGTGTTTCCGTTTCGAAGGTTGGCGCGTACGTCTCTAGATTACTTTTTTTTTAAATTTGTGAACCGTCGTTAATCCTCAAATTGAAGCTTTGAATTCTTGAAGTGACGTGTAATCCACTTGGTAAGAAATTTTTGTTCATCAGTTCTTCTGAATGCCTTTCACTATTTTCCTGTTGAACAATTTTGAACTAGAAATGAGTTTTGCTTCATTTATTTTTATTTACTAAAAAAAACTCACAGAAAATGAAGGGGTGGGGGAGTTATGACGTTGAAATTGTACCGTAAATTTTCGATTCTTACCATTACTTTCCCGGTTTGTTTGTTTTCCCCTAGACAGTTTGAATTTGTCTTACCTGAAAGAGAAGAAATTAATACAAATATTAGAGTTCAAACAAAAATAATAATTAAGTTTGCTGCATCAATAAATAATCTCATCGAACTGTTTAGGAACTCATTTTTGTCGAAGTACACAACAACAACGCCAAGCACCCAGCATATTTTCCAATATTAAAGTTGCATACCAAAAATACCGAATCATTTGTACCGTAAGATGTAAGGCCAATTTGGGCTAGTGGTTATTCCCAAGCCAAATGTTAGAAGTATAAAAATTATAAATAAAGTAATTAGAACTCAAATTAATATAATTAAAGCAACGAGGGGGTGGGGGAGGCCCACAAAATCGGATGTAAGGTAATGTAGCTGTTAGTTTACATAGCCTATATTTGGTAAGCCTAATAATGGTTTTAGGGCCAAATATAGCACTATGCTTTATAGTTCTGAAAAAAGTCCGACGTATACCGACAAAGTTGCTAATTTTGGCAATCTGACAAACAAGTTTCTCCTTATTTGTATTATTAGTGCATATTTTGTTAACTCTTCGCACTTGAGTAAGTGTTTGTGTCAGCTGCTCTGCTAAATAACTTGTTAGCACAACACACTTTTCCTTGTTCGGGCGCCAGGCGACAGGAAGCCAGTACAACATATTACTGTACGAGAACAGAGAGAGAGAAACAGGGAGCGAGGGAGAAAGGCAGCCGGCCAGCCACAACCAAGGCTATAGGGAGTATAGCTATTCAACAGTGACCTGGCTTTGACCTACATTTATTGACAGACGGGCTGTCGACATCTGACTCGTTAGAAAAAGAAAGAAAAAAAAAGAATAACAACAAATAAAAGTAAAAATAAAAATAAAAAATCTACTCGTCTTACTATCTGTCGGGTATTGGTAGTCGCACAACAGCTAATAACCCGGATGCTCGTTTTCTCTTTTTTTTTTCGTTCGTAAAAGTTTTTTTTCCCCCCGGTTTTACTACGAACAGGTGGATGGTCTACTTTTAAAACCACTTTCATTCATGATTATCGTACTATACTACGACTAGATTAGTAGTGAGAAGGTCGAACGCACGCACGTTTGTCAATGAGACCGCGCGCGCGTATTGAGTAAAAACTTTAAAAGGTGCGGCTCTTGTCCGCGCCCTTCAGTTTAATTTTCATTTCGTCGATTTATTTTTGAACGACCGGACACGACTGCGGCTTTGTTAGGCGCCACTGAGGGAACACCGTAAAATCATCTATCTACCCATTAAGACCTGACCAGACAGAAGAAAATTTCGTGCGAAGGGATGCGTTACGGTGTGCCTACAAGGTCAAAATTGCTGCACCCAAATAGTTAGTGTGGCGTTTATTAATCGATTTTGACGTCTTTGGTAAACCATCCTGCGACGCCATGCAGCCGCGAACAGCCAGTCTGGTTACAGCTTAACCCTAACCATACTGGTTTCACGGCAACGCAAGATGGTTCACCAAAGACGTAAAAATCGGTCAATAAACGCCCCACACTCCCTACTTGAATGCAGCAATTTTGACCGTTTAGGCACGTAGTAACGCATCGCTTCGTATGAAATTTTCTTCTGTCTGGAGAGTGCATTAGGCCTAAGGGCGCACTTACGCAACAACTCGCAGCTAGAATTCAACCGCGATGGTAACGACGCTACCTGGATTAGCTAAATCCGACATCGTTTGAGTCAATGCTTGCACCGTTTAATCCGGGACAGTAAGATAAAGAAATCCTCCTTTTCCCAGTCGCTTCTGAACTCGCATTATTGACTGTTTTCGTTGCGAGCCGGGCAGAGCTAAAACCATCGCCATGTTGGATTTTCAGATGATTTCTAGCGTCTAGCTGCGAGAATGCAAAAGCGAGTCGTTGCCGAAACGT
>JAHWFP010231427.1:0-28711 GCA_023313725.1 Lithobius niger
GGTGACTCGTCCTGTTCCCACAACGCATTCACTGCTGTACTGAAATTAAATGTTAATCATTAAAAATGGAAAACTGGTAGAAAGCATATAAAATAAACAAATTGCGACATTTCGAAGCAATCCCCGCTTCATTATCAAGGAATAAAAATACGACTAAGAAGCATGAGTCAACTTAAAATATTTTAAAATCCATAAAATCGTAAAAACTCAAAGCACTAGATACAAAATTATAAATAAAACGAACTAAGGCAGCTTAGAAACTACCATTAAGGAACCTGATATATCACCTGCAGGACAGAAATAAGTGATATTTGCTCAGCTATTAAAATCCTCCCAGTGTACAACCAGATTGCGTCGGAACACTGCGTATTAACCCCTTATTTGCCAAATTAATTTTCTATCTGCAGTCTATCTCCACAAAGTAAGGCTAACCTGGACGGGACTCGAACTAGCAACTTGAAGGAGCTCTTTAACTTCAGGCACACGCCAACTTGGCCACGGTCATCTCTAGAGTCGACTTGTAAGGGAACCTAGCATTGTTCTTGTTACTTCATTGTTGCCCATCTCGTGCATAGTTTGAACTCTATTTTTAATACTTAAATTTGGTCTTGTCTATGACGAGTTGGGCTTGTCTGTGGCAGGTAAATGGTTAAGAGATTATGTCCCCGTTTTACGAAAATTGGGTATGTTCAATTTCTCCCGCCAGGGCAAACCAATATAAACAGCCACGCAAACAAAAAACCCATCCACACTTCTCACCTGCACTGACAAAACAAAGTCAGGTTCACTACTGGCAGTTTTTAAGCTGCCTTAGGTCTATTTTATTTATTTTTCATTCATGTGCGTTGCGGTTTTACATTTTTATGGATTTTAACGTGTTAACTTGACTATTATTGCTTGATAACGAAGCGGGGATTGCTTCGAAACGTCACAATTTGTTTATTTGGTGTATACTCTACTGGCTATATATTTTCACTTGTTCCATCTTAGTGCCTGCTTATACTATTTCAAATGTTTATCGTAGCCCGACCACTACGACCCAATATGACAAGTCGAGGAGCCCAAACTTTTAATTTTGTATTAATCCTGATTCCTTTCTGGTTTACTATTTTTTCCAGTAAGCATTTCGTTCTTTTGTTCACGAAATGTGAAATGTTCTTCACCAAACCACGATTAATTTGTTCCTATTCACAACTTTAGTTCCAGTGGCTGCCTAAATTAGCACAGGTTAAAGTTTCACTGGGTAGGGGAAGCCTAATTTCCCATGCCCCTGAATGCAGTGCAATTCAGCACTGCAACTGACATACCATCTTCAGGGTCCCGCTACACCCGCTCTTCCACTGGCATAAAGACAGCGCATGGAACCCATAATCAGCGAAATAAAGTGAACTTGCGTAATGGGTCCAGTCAGACGTCTTTGCAGTAGTGGACATGTTTCAAAGGAATTATGTCATAGATCTGAAAGAATTTGGCTAGTTTGAATCGGAGTTATACTAGTTGGCTAAAAGGTGAATCACTGCTATCCTTAAAAGGTGTAATAATTGTCAGTTTTCGAGTTTGTGAGTAGCTAAAGTGTGTACTGGCTATCAGTGTGAACCAGAAAGGTGTGAACCATGCAGAAACAGTTGTCATGTGTAGTGTGGAGTTAGTCAAATGTTAATATAATTTTTCACCTAATGTAGTTAGCAGGACTGGTCAATATATCTGTATGTATACACAATCAGTATCTAGTCCATCAACTGAGAAGGACGTAAGAATCATAGACGATCTTCGTAAACTGTTCCAGTTTATATTTAAACACTGTCTAATTCAAACATTATTTGTTGGTTCCGTGATTGAATGGAGTGAAGACCAAAGCACGTGCAAGTGGCTCTAGAATTTTACGAATTTAAGTTTAGAATTTTACCCTTTTATTGAATTTTTGTCTACTAAAGAGAATTAATGATGGGGGGGGGGGGTGCAACTCTCTAAGTTAACCTGCTGGACTGCTTATCCGTTCAGAGTTAGCAGTGTGCTAAAAATGTTGACACACAAATTTATTTGTATATTGAACTGAAGCAGCTTTTGAGCAAAAAAAAGTATACTCCAGTAAGCCTGAAAATATCTACTGTGTTGGATACAAAAGGCAGTTTTATTCTCGTTTTTATTTCTCCTGTTTTAAGGGGTGGGAACGATATAAAAACACTGGTAGTTAAAGATAGGCTACGTATGGGAACGATATAAAAATGCAGATATATAGGGTACTTAAAGACAAACTATATACAATACTATTATGTAAGTTATGTTATGTGTTAGTGCATCATCAGCTATATATATGTAATCGTTTTTTTTAATTTTAAATATAATTTAAATATTTATGTCTGTTAGTTTTGCCACTCTAACTTACAATAATACTAGCAAGGATTTCCTACACCGAGAAGATAAACGTAAAATACAAGGTAAAGAGAGACATATCCAAATGGGCCTCAAACTCAAGCCAATAAGATCTTATATCATGTAGGTCAACGCCTTAACCAACTGTGCCACTAAAATAGTTAAGAAGTGGAATTCTCGATGCAATGAAGAAAAAAACCTTAAAATCTGGCGTAAGGGGATGAAGAACCATTTAGGAAGGTCGCAGGACTGAGTTAGAGTCAAATTCAACAAAGTTAAACACAAATTAGGAAAGCAATTTAATTTTAATTTTCGATTTCCCATACAAATCTGTTTTAAAAATTCAGATCACAGGAGTGTTGGAAGCATCAAGCAATAACAAGTGATTTTGCGATTTTATACATATACCAATGTCGTTAATTTTATGCACGAATTTTCTTTACTAAAATTCCTATAATTTTAATAAATGATGAAATAATGGATCATTTACGGCTAATTGCTTGTCGTGATCCTACAATTTACAATTTTATTTAATTTCAATTCCTACATGAATTGATGGAGATCAGTTCACAGAAGCAAGTCAGCTGATCGCATGTTTTTACTTGATGATCCAGTGAACTGATTTGATAACTTGATGCCTGAATTTGTGTTTAATTTGCGAGAGTTTACTTCAGATTCACCCTATTTTGAAGTTTTTTTTAAAGGTTTTGAAGGTATTAAAGGCCCTTATTCAGCTTGCCTGGGACTTTTTGAACACCCTTAAGCCTTTTTTCGTAATTTTTAATTATGTTGTAAATGGAATTCCTAAATTATCAATACTATTACAGAGTGCTTTTGCTTTTACTGTGACTGTTGAAGTGTTACGAAATGAGTTGGGTATGAACAAATACAAAAATACAGTTTAAGATACCAGGAATGTGTAGATATGATGGTTTGTCATGTTTTGGCAGTTTAGTGCCGCATTCTGACCATTTAAGGTGATCGCTGACTACTCCCTAGGATTATGGCCACTGTACCACTAGATATAGTGTAATTGTGTAAAGAATTCACTCTTTTTCGAAACTTACTCTCACACTAAATACCGAACTCGAAAAATGTGAAATTAATTCCATAGCTTAATTGTCCTTTCCTTGAATAAATTTTGTGTAGGTGGTCAATTCGACCAGAGAGGATGCCACTGATTTTTTCAAATGTTATGCTACTAAATATTACTTCTTCGAGCAGATATTATGTAATAGTGTAGCAACAGAACAATAATGGCTGCGTTGAACCGTTTGTGGGCCATTATGGCTAGACCCAATTAGACACATTATATTTAAGGCCATCGGTTCCAGGTCACTTGAGTGGCTTAGCGCCTCCTTAGACGTTGTAGCTTCTGATGCTGTTGCAAGATTACCCTCTCAATCGAAGCACCAAAAGACCGTACCAGTGACATTCATTTTTCCTATTTTTTTTCCTTCGGGAGAAATAGAATTGTTACATTAACTCTAACCTATGTAAATGTCGCAAAAGCTATTTCTTGCAGGATGCTCGAAATTAGTGAGAATTTATGTCATTTTAAATCTTTGTGGCCTTTACAATTAGAAATTGCAAAGACCCTGTTCATTTCCCAATCAAAATGTTGACATCCCAATAGTTCCAAGTAACGTAATTCACTCATAGTTTGGGCTCCCCCATTGCGACAGGCAAGCAACCAGTAAAACAATATTACACCAGTAAACCAATGCAAATCACGAATGGAGTCTTGCATGGATTTGTGTCCAAAGACTGTAATAATAATCTTACTCACTGTGCTATTGTTGGCGAGCAGTCGTGAAGAGCGGAACGGAGCACCCACGAGTTTTCCCACATGTAAGCCACTAATACGGAGTAATTCGTGTCTTATTGCTGCTTTTTTTTGGTGCATCGGCCAAGATTCCAGTGGCCGAGAAACATGGACCTCCTTGTTCAAAACGCTTCTGCATAGATTTTCGCAGTTTTAATTCGAAGTGCCCTCTTGACGCCATGCCATGCAACTGTACGGATCAAGTTTTTTGCCATGCTTGGCTCAGCCAACTGTTTTAGCGGGTGAGACTTGAGAGGAAGCCTGCATTCTGCCACAACCACTGATAAGACACACGGACAAATTAAACTAGAAGATGATATTTTTTTTACATAAAGCCCAGAGTTTGTCGAGGAGCAAGTTTTGAAAAAGAGTCTTATACCTACACATTTATAGTATTGTAGAAATGCTATGGCAGTGCATACATCTATAACTTAAGGGGTTATTTAGTTATTCTCTTAAGCCTTACCTTATGTTGTAATGGATAATGAACTAGAAATAAACCAGCCTCACAGAACAGGAACTGTGTATTTAACTGAAGTGTATTTAACTATTACGTTTGGCATTTAGGCTGGCAGCATCAAGTTTGGTGTGCTCCTTAATGCAACAAAAGTCATTCATATGTAAAACAACACGTAAGAACGTGGCAGAAAGAAATCTTTACGCAAATTAATTTATATTAATGGTGTCGTGTTCTGTCTTTTTTTTTAAATTTAGTTCACTGTGCTTTGCCTCCCATAAACTATACACAAGAAATTAGTGGCGTGCTGTGGTTATAGATTAGCCAGTGGCATTTTTTATGTTACTTAAATCAAATGGTTACAAATTATTTTGTGTGATATTTTCCCCTGAATTACATTTATTGGCAATGACAGTTGTTTGTGTTATGTCTCATCGTTATTTCAGTGTGCACGTTTAAAGAGAAACACGAAATGGTTAATAGACTCATGATTTTAAAAGCTGAATCAGTGTTTAAAGTTAATAAACGTTTTAAGAAGTAAACAACTACTAACCATTATTGTTTCTGGGTCGACCTATTGTTTCAATTAATTAAGCTGGTCTGGTTGTTGGAAGCAGGAACCATCTACTAACCCTAAAATTGGATGACACGGGGACCTGTTGACCCAAACTCATTTGGTGATCCGGATGAACCGATGGCTTATTTCGGTCGAAATTTACAAAAAAACTGTCCATACTTAACGCCATTCACAATACGTAAAATAGCTTAACTAAATTTTGGCAAAGTTCAGCAGAGCAGACAGCTTGTTAAAGTTGTTAAGTATTTAGTGTGAATTTACTTAACTCCTTTATAAATTGCGTGTCTAATTACAGGGTTCCCACCAACCTGGAAAACTCGGGGAATTTAAACTACGTTTGGAACTCGGGGAATTCTCTGATTTTTTACAAAAAACCTGAAAAACGCAAGGAAAAAATTTTAAATAATGTATTTTCCATCTAAAAGCTTCAGCCTTTTTTAACATAAAACTGGTAAAATGTGTGAAAAAAATTCCTTTCTAAAATTATAGTAAATAGCCTGGAAAATGACTTCATCTGCTCTGGAAAATCTGGAAAACTGAGGGAAATTGATTTCAGTATTTTGGTGGGAACCCTGTACTACTTATAATACTCTGCCGTAAAACCACGCTTTTTATTTTAATCTATGTTTGGCTACCATCACTTTGTTACCAGGTCGTTAGGGTTAGACTTAAAATTCTGGGTCAGATGCTATCACCTGTTAATCCACTGCCTTGATCCAACTCTGTCCATCAACTTGGTAGTGAGTCAATCAAGTTAGTGTTTTTTTCTTAGGAATTGTATGATATAAAATAAATTGCTGCTACTTTTTGGGGACAAGTCAATAGGCTACTAAGTATATTGGAAAATATGGTACGTAACGAATTGCACTTTATTTATTAAAAAAAAAAACCGAATGTATTACCCTCTGGTCATAAAGAACACTCGTAGCAGTCGTACATAATGCATCATTTGTAACAACTAGCTATCTGCGTTGCAATCTAGTAAGACGAAAGAAATGAATACGTACCATTGGCAAGATTCTTTGTTTTGTAAGCGTACGACTTAACATACTTTGTTATGAAAAAATACAATTACGTATGGCAACGGGTGGTTCAGAAGGAAACAAAGCAACAGTGAAGAAGGTTGATATATCTTCTCTGCTTTGGTCAGGCGGGGGTGGTGTGAACGAAACGTTTAGCTTGCTCTAGCTGATGGACCAAGCTGCTGCCAGTCCGCCACTATAGAGGTAGGTCAGAAAATGCGACTAAAGTTTGGGGTTGCAGGATCATTGCGTCAGTCCAGATTACCGGATACATGGCCTGGCATGTCTTGATATTCCAATTCGGAGCTGTGACCGAAAACTTAATCTGGTTGACCCAGTGTCATTCTAGAGCAGTAAGTTTGTAAGATCGCTATGAAGCTCGACAGCGACCAACCAGTGGATTAGGACTGTAGGAGGTATTTTGGGAATTTTTTTAACGTCTGTGAGTTTGTACAATCTGCTGAACCGCACTGCCTCTTGCCTTGAAGACAAATCCTGTCTACTCAACAATTCATTGCTCGTTTTTATTCCCGAGGTAGTGTTATTTTAAGAAGGCATTGCTCTGTTTAATTTTTATTTTTTTGGTGTCATTCGGTCAATCCATAAGGTTTTGTTTCTGATGTCATTAACTGGCAAAGAATTATCTCGCCACGTAAATATGTGTCGTAGCAGCATGATTGGTGTTGATGCTGACAAGCGGGGTTCCATTCCGTAGGTCATTGGCCCTGGCTGTCTGATTCAGTTCCGGTACTCTCCCTGACTGGTGCGCCGACTAACGGCGACACACAGTTTCAACTACTAGCTATCCCTTTCTCTTCATGAACCATCAGTTCTCTTCCACATACGGTTAACTTATAATGACTAAATGTACTCCTAGCTCATTGTTCATTCTTGTTATGCCTAAACTCGATATACTTCAATTGTTCATAGCCATTGTTACTTGCCCTTGATTATCAGCAAGTGAGGGCTATCCTCCATTTCAACCATCAATCCAAGCAGATGCTATGATTTCGGCCTCCTTACATAGTACCTTTTCCCCCTTTTCAATTGCATCAATTCCCAAACTTAGTTTATTTATTTAGTGATCATTCTAGTCATGAATTGTTCACTTTCCTTCAAGCTGCAACCATTGGAGCAAAATACCACCAAAACTTTCATTAAATCTGGACCAAATGACGTCTGCGACTCAGTTTGTCCAAGTTTAGTATTTACGTAGTACGAGCTTTGTGATGATCACCATCTATCAATACAAAAGGAATATCCACCCAATATCAAAAATGGTTTAAGAGAAGTCAGATTTCCAAAATTGGTCTTAGAAAGTAGTAATAGCAATAAACCAAAAAAATGCCTCCAAGTTAACCCTATTAACCAACCAACATGGCACATTAGCCTTTTCCTTAATTTTTTTTAAATTCTTTGTTCATTTGTGATTTATATTTATTTAGTCGTAAAAATGGGAGTGAATAAAATTACCTGCAAATGTGAGGAATTGCATACACAGCCTAAGCAAGTTTTTTTCTTCACTCTTATGTCGTTCAGTCATTAATCCACAGGCTAATGTTTTGTTTCTGATGTTATTAACTGGCGAAGACGATTGTTTTCGGTTATAATACCCCGAGTGCTTCTATAAAATTGACAATATCTGGCACGAAACTCCTTTCCAAATATAATTTCCAGATACCGAAGATCGAGGAAAATTTGCCAGAAAGGAGTTCAGTGGTAAATCACACAAATTATATATATTTCATAGAAACAGGAGTTGCATTCGGTGTGAGAACTTTGTTTTTTTCCCTCACAAAACGATTCTTACTAAATTCGGCATTTGGTTTAATTTACACAGTATTAACAGTCAATGCTTAATATACTAATTCCATCGCTGATTCCATTCGATGTGTACACTGTTTAGAATTTACGATGTTTTCTTTCGTTTGGCATAGCTGTACTAATCCCGGTCGTATTTCGTCGTCCAACCTGTATTATCGTTTTCTTTTGGGTTGGTAGTTAGTATTAAGTAGGCCTAAACCTTATTGTTATGCCGCTGAGCTTAGTGTTTCCATAAAAAACGACGATTCACGAAAGTGACGGCATTGTTCTAATACGGGCATAACTACTCCAAATCCTGACGAGAGGTATCTTCGTGGTTTCGTAAAAGTCCGACGATTCACGAAAATGTCATCATTGCTTTAATACGGGCATAACTCGATGTAGCAAACTGCTTACTGTAAGTAAGCTATACTGACAAGATCTGTGGTTTGTTTGTCGGTGACCAATCAGCGACGAGTAAAGCTTCTATTGAAGCAGAAAGGTGCGGTGTGGGCTTTTCAGTGTAAGTCGAGCGTGGTGGTCGTTTTGTGGAAAGAAAACAAAATTTCTCGAAATAAGTATTAAAAAAGTAGTTGTACTATATACCTATTGTAAGGCGTGCCAAACAAAGATATCCCCCCCCCCTCTCTCTCTCCCCAAAGTAAACAAAGCAGGATAAGAAAAAAATGAAAGCACCGACAGGTAGCCCATTTTATTGCGGGTTGACACTCACAAGCTCAGTGTTCACTCCACTGACGTCACGAAAAGATTGAAGACGAGCAGGGTAGGAAAATAAAAGTGACTCAAAACGGTCCGTGTTAATCACTCTAATTTCCCGAAGCACAACATCGATATGCCCCTCCATTCTGGTACGACTAATTCGAATTGCTAGAGGTTCAGACAGCATCCTTTTATCGACAGTGTCCTTCCAGATGGATCCGAAGTTTCACAGACATTCAGATCTGGAGAATGAGGGTCATTACCAAAGTACGGAGCTCTTTGGGTCACTTATGTCTTCGATCTGTTCGTGTCGCCATTGGAATGAATTATGAATATCGAGCTTGTAAGTGCAAATCCACAATAAAATGTGTTACCTATCAATACTTTCATTTTTTTACTATCATGCTTAGTTTACTTTGGGGAAGAGGGGGGAGGGTATCATTGTTTGGCACACTATATAAAATCCTCAACTGTAAGGCAGCAGTTTAGGCTAACCATTCTTATTCCAGATCTTCACAATGCAAATGTTTTCCAGTTTACCTGGCAATGATCCATTTAAGGTGCATTCTTTAGTCCTCCACAAAGGGCTGGAGAAAATTACTGTCGTGTTTTATAAAGATGCATTTTCACTTTCTTCTTTCAACTGAAATATATGGGCCGAAAACTCGAAAGTGGATCACTGGTTAAAATAAAAAAGAGGGTTGGCTATGAGCGCAGAGAATGTGTAACAAAGCCATCTCAACGTGAAACTCCCTATACTTCAAAAAGTGGGTTGCTGCAAGTTTACAAGAATTCTACCTAGGTGGGGTTATATTGCAAATTCCATGACGTTGCGATAACCTTTGCTTAAATTCTTGAGACGTAATGACGAAGTTTGGTGTGACGTGAGGTGGGACACTCACCAATCGCTCGCGAGCTAAAACAAGAAGGAACGAAGCACGTTGCAGCACCATGAACACTTCTAGGAAACAAGCCGAAAGGCCGTGCTGTAGTAGTGATAAGACGGTGTGACCTTTCGCACAGTCACATTCGTATGAAAGTTGTGAAAACCCAAAACTAAAACTGGTATAAGACAAGCCGCCAAGTTCCCAAAAAGGGTCGGCTTTTGAAAGTAGCGATATCACTCAACCAGGAAAAGGCCACCAAGATTAATTCCATTAGCCAACTGACTTGGTACTTTGCCCTCTTCTTTCAACTTTTTTGAGCCAGGAGTGATTAATGGGTATCTGCAAATATGACGTTGAATAAATGTCAGTGTCAGAGCTGTAGGATTGTTCAGTTCTAAGTCCAACATGTTTCAGCAATCGAAGAAAGTAGTCGGACAAAGAAATTAAAGAAGTGGGTACCGCGTCAAATCTTCTGGCTAATAATATTAACCTTGGCGGCCGTTCTCTGGTTGCATAACAATACCTTTAAAGGCTGACCCTTTTTGGAAATTTGGCGCTTCTCTTATACAGGGTTTTGGTTTCGGGTGCGGGATGGTTTATAAGAACAGTAGATATGCGGAGGGCATTTCACCAAAGATGTACTACATTTGCTGTAGTACATAAAAGGTTGTCTTGTCTGTTCCACGGTGACAGCCAAAATCGCTGACCGACTCAAAATAAATTGGGTTTTCTGAACTTGAACCGCTCATAATTTTTGACGGGTGGAGGGGGGGGGGGGGGTCGAAAGTGAATTTGTGACCACCAAATTTTCGATGAACCACCCCCTCTCCTCATCCCTCGCTATTTTACGTTGGTTTCGTCCTTTTTTTAATGCTTTCGTCCACTTTCATTTTGCTTTCGTCCATTGGTGTATTCTGTACAAATACAACAATGGATGAAAGAGGACGAAAGCAAAAAAAAAGGACGAAACCAACGTAAAAAAGTTGTAAATCTTGTCCCCTCCCACTCAAGGTCCAAAAATAATGTGACCCCCCCCCCACCACAAAAAAATGCCTTTCGTATGCCTATTGAGACTGTCTGCAGATGATTTCCCGTTGCCAAATTAAGTAAGTAGTACTTCACACAGACAAGTTACCGCTAGTTGTAAGAACAGCGTGCCTCGTTTTATAACGAAAGGACATGGTTGAGGTAAAAAAAAAAAAGCTTTATAAAACACCGATGATCCTTAAACCCAGCTTGTCTCGAGTTTCACACAATAACTATATAATGAACGGGGGCTGTTTGCTTGTATGCCCACACCCCTAACATATAGTCACACACTGAAAGACAGAAGAAGCCCAGGAACTAGGAGGAAAGGATTTTCTAGAAAGTTTATTGATAAACCTACTCTAAGTAGTCCTTATACTAACAGCTTCAAAACCGTATAAACACTCACATCATGGGGGATCCAAAAGTTGAGGGGTTTCTAGAATTTTTTTCAGCTGAAAGTGTTATTGTTGAGGTCCACGATAAATAATGACCGGTCCGTTAGGCCTAATTAATTTGTCCATTGGTTTAGAGATGAAACTCCAGGCGAGGTAGGGAAACGATCTGGATCTGGTGCCATGCCCTTTTAACACAATGTTTAGCATTGCAATAAACCTGCGTATTTTGTCTAGCTGTCGTCGCTGGGACCGATGACCTACCAAGCTGCATTCAAACGCCATTGGCTGGCGATATGCGGAGTGGACGAGGTTCCAGTCTACCCTCTGTCAATTTTCTCATGGGTGTCTCTTGGAGAACACGTAGAGGGGTTTTACTCTTGTTCACGACTTCCACATCTCTACAGCTTCGGGAAGAATTAAGTTACTGGAATGTGCACAGGTAAGTTGGTAATCATTACACTGCAAATATTTTGACTAATATAAAAAAAAACTTAAGGGATAGAATCAATGAGGCATGATACCACGCTGTATAGGGCCATCGTCACTCCCGCTGTCGACATAATGGAGCGAGCTCTGTTTTCATTTGCTGTTCTCGTCTGTGCCCCTACTATTTCCTCTGCGACGTGTCCACTTTATGCGAAGCTCCAATTAATTTGGAAACTTGGTAACAAATCAATCATACGAACGATTCAAGTTGCGTACACGTTTATTTTCAAATTTAGAGTGCTCAGCCATTCCGTGAAGTAGACATTTTGATCCAGTTGTTATTTGGCTCTTATGGCTTTAGGGCTTCGTCGGGCAGATGACCGTAATCGGTTAACGCTCGGCGCTCGATACAAAACCCTTTGAACCCCTTCGTAAAACACGCCTTTAACAATTTAGACACGGCCTCGTCTTAACAATTGACACGGCCACGGCTCAGTCGTTGTTGTTTGGCTATTGGCTCTTGGTTCATTCCTCTTCCCATTTTGTCAATCTGATGGTTCCTCAACCGTATGGCTCCGATTCTTGAATTTTTTTTCTTCTTGATAAACCTTGTCCAGGCACCGGCGCTAATACACGCAAAGTGTGGCTTGGATTGTCTCCGTAGTTTTAACGTGATGGCGGTCTAAGTTTGCATTGGAGTTTGATGACGGCGTTCAATAATACAGCATTTAAAGAAAAAATTACTTTTGTTACAACTAGAGCTATGGGCTCTGCCTGGCGTTATACATTAATATAAAATTTGGAGTAAACTATTTGGTAACCCTTGGAAGAACGGCAGGGTCCACTACCGCAGAAGCTCCAAGCAAGATGGCCGGCCTATCTACATTCCGGCGCCGGTAGTTTTCCGGCTAAGTTTTTACTTGCGTTTTGTGATGTTGTGTAGTTAGCCGCAGCGAGCGCGATAGCGCGAGCGAGGCTCGTAATGTGGGAAAAAAAAAACTGACATCATTTTCGTGAACGGCGACCTTGATTTACCTTTTACACCAATGGCGATAGCACAACCTTCCACATATACAGATCGATGGTGGACGAGCTTGGAGCCGCTGCGGTAGATGTTCCGCCACTTTTTCATCTCCCTCGTGGTTTTCCACTTCAAACTGCACTACTAGGAGTGGAGCTATTCAATCTCAGTAAGCCTTGCACTTCTCCCTCCAATGTTCCTTTGTTAGGTGTGAGCTAGTGGACGATCACCCGCATCGTTCGTTTTGATTGGCTGAAGCAGACGACGTAGGAACACAAGAATCAATCTGAGCTTGCTGTCGCTATTAGTCCTCGCTTGCTAGATATTTTTAGGCACACCAGGATCAAATAGTATTTACCTTAATAAGTGAATTTAAAGAATGGCCATTGGGTATGTCTTAAGGAAAAAGGCTTCAGATTTACGGGAGGAGTGGGTAGATGAGCGGTAAATAGTGTGAACATAGATCGTTGTAGATACTGGGAAAAACTGTAACAAACCAATTTTACACACTAAACACTTTTACAGACAAATTGTAATGCTCGCTTAGATTGAATGGCTCAATTTTGAACCTTAGCAGCAGAAACAAGTGGCTGCAGCGACTACGTAGTCGCACTGGTCTTCTGTGCACTTGGCGCCACTTTTTCAACAAAAATGTTGAGGCGCACACCTCTATCACGCATTACAACAGCAATCTGTACTACATACATCTAAAAGTAGCAACCATCACAATTGCCGGTTAAAAATTTGTTAGCGTTAAGTTTAGTTTTAGATTTTCGGCATCACTTTCAGCTTTTAGACCTATTTTTTTTTCTTACCTGCCTTCAAATTTCGTAAGCAGCAGCTAACGAATAATTGGGTACGAGAGTATTCATTCATGCAACACGGTGTCGAGTTTTTTTTTTAATGAACCTAATGTGTGTTGTTAACGAAATCCGTTTGTTTTATACGGTCGCGTGTCTTCCTGTAGTGGTTAAAAGCGACGATGAAATGTTATTATTTCATTGAGTTACATCCCAAAAGTCGATTAGTTATAAGGAAACAACGATGTTTTAATTTGCCGTGTTTTTTTTTAAGTCCACTGACTACACTGAAAAGACGACGGACGGACAAAGTCGTTGCTCTGTCATCCCATCCGTTTTGGCTGTACAGAAGACTAAAAGTGTAAGGCAAACCCGAATGTTCGAAATGGAAACCTTCATCATAGAAGAGACAATGGCATATCCAGAATAGATGCTCCAGTTTTTGGACAGCTTGGTATTCTCTCACGTACGCTATACGTAAGCCTGGTAGTAGGGGTCCTCTCAAGTTGTCCATTAGATTCGCTTTTCCGGGCAGATACAGGAAGAAGCGAACCCAGGAATTGTCTTATTGGAGGAGTGGAATTCGAAATGGGATGGGCCGGGGGGGGGGGGGGGAATCTCAAGTCCTTTGGTTCCTGGGAATCGACTAATTTTCAGCAATTTTAGTGCTTTTGAATGTTTGGCTAATACTCAGAATTTTTCAGTTGCAGACAGAAAAAAACCTTATTTGTCTACTTTACAAAGTTTTGCTCTAAGGCCGCCCACGCACTGAGCGACTTAGCCACGCGACCAGGTTGCTGCAGCCAATGAAAATGATTAGTGCGTAGTTTTGCATAAACGGTAAGCATTCTCATTGGATGCAGCGACCTGGCCGCGCAGCCAAGTCGCTTAGTGCGCGGGCGGCCTTAATTCGTGTCTTGGAGTGTGGTTGCTTTCCCCCCCCCCCGTGCGCCACTGGTCAAGTATAGCTGATCGCCAGATGGTTAGTTAGTAGCACTAGCCCCTAGTCCTGCCTTGCTCGGCTCCCCCTCCCATCCACCCCACCTTGCCATGATCACGTTGCCGATTCGAACCGGCAAACCCACAACTTTGCTGTTACTTTAACACGTGCAGAAAGGTCCAGAACTGAGCCGGTTGATCTCTACTACCATTAGTGAATTAGTTTGCTTCAAATGACCTAACGCAAACATTTATTTAAAAAGTATAAATAAATAAATACATACATACAGTAGAGAGTTTTACTATTTTTCCTGTTAATTTCATCACATCAAAAGCCAAAATTAGTAAAAGGGTCCATCAAGGGCCGAACCACTCTCAACTTGGTGGCCTCTTTACGGTTTTTGGCTTTGTTTATTTTGCTTTGTTTTTACAGTTGGTTTATGTTTCGTGAATTGGACGTGAATACAATTTCTTTGCAACGTTGTTTAGATTTATCGTGATACACTAGCGCAGTGGTTCCCAACCTTTTCAAACCGCGTCCCCCCTAACATTTTTTTCCCCCGCGCCCCCCCCCCCCCCAATAAATTCCTTCGCCCGTTGGTTTCACAACTAGGGGGTCTGGAGGAGCGTTGTGGGCTCCCCCAGCGGAGCCCACGGCAGCCAATGTTTTTTTTCTTCTTTTTAAGCATATTAAAAGTCATTTGCTCATAAAAAAAACAAAATAGCCCCCCGTATTTTATACAATATACATTATAATAACTAATCATTATAATTATTAATTATCACATATGATAAGAAATATCATTTACATTTACATTATCAGAACTTCCGAAGCAAACTTAAGATTTTAAGATTAAAAGATTTTAAAAAAGTAAAATTTTTTTCTCCCTACTTATGTATCGCGACCCGCGAGAGCACGCCCGCGACGCATAGGTTGAAAATCACTAGTTAGTGTCAAGGCATGCACGTCAGTATACACGTTGTCATTGTCCGAACTTTGGCTGTCCAATGAGAGACGATGCCGACAATACTAACAATGGTTATAACAATATTTTCGTACTTACGCGCCCTCCCACGCCATCCCTGTTACGCCCCCAGACTCCTAACCATAAAAGGTACGCAGTTCGTATTGTACTGCACCCATTCGTCCAATTTCATAGGTGGAAGCCTTTTCGGTATCGATGAATAATCACCCTATGTGATTTAACATGTGGATGAGCGGACTAGGTAGTAACTAAGTAACACATTTTCAACGTTATTGAGGGTCAGATTTTGCATTGAAATCAGCTTAGCTGGCATTCCTGCACGAGTTAATTTTTGTCAGGTGGGTCATTGCTCTCGATTTCAACACAATTTAAGCTTTTGTACCGCATTATTATTTTTCCCCAAGTACCGAAATGTACCCAACTATGCTTCAGGATATAAGACACTGACGTTGTAGCGTCGCGCTTCAATGGTTTATAACCTCGACAATTGAATTGATGTGATGTTTGTTGCCCAACTTGGCGCTACACACTAGCGTGTGTCTAGATATATGTTATCAACTTTTTTGCGCTACTGGCTAGTTTATAATAATCGTTATTGTTAACAAAAAACTTGAAAGCCGTTGCGAGGAAGCGTTTCACGACTTTTATGTCAAGGATTTTAAATGTTCAATGGAAGATGTTTTATTGGCGGAGCGGAGCAAGCGAAGCGTAGCCTATAACGGACACCAAATTGTAAAATGTTGGATGGTTTGCTGGTTTATTGGTTGGTTGGTTGCACTTTTGTAGTCTGGTTGGTGCCCAGATGGGTTTGGTTTGATTGGTTTGTGAGATTACCGGCCAGTAGCCAGCCTATCTCACGTGTTAGTGGCTAACCAATTAAAATCACACAAGCGCAAAGTGTTGAAACCGAAGAATTTTGGACGTTAGGGGTTCATTCTGAGATCTGATGGTGTCGTGTGCAGACGTAGTTTCTTTTTTCTAGTAGTATGGTGAAGGACCTTCGTGCGGTGGCGGGAACATAAAGGCAGTGATATTAGTAAGTTTTTGTAGTTCGTGCGTACTCGGCAGTATTTGACTACTGACTGTCTTTACTGGTTGAGAAGATAACGCCAAAGCAGAACTGACTATTCATGTGCTTCAAATGACGTAACCTAAGAAATTTGTTAAATAAATAAATAAATAATTACTAATGTTTAGGCATGGGTTTTTATTCGTTTTCTCGGTGTTCAGGAATGTTTAAAATTGGGCTAATTGTCTTTTAATTATTGTAGTCACAGTTCGTTGGGAAAAACTTCGTATTAAAGAACACAATTTTGAAAAAAAAGAAAAAAACAGGGCTATTGGTGAATGTACTGAAAGCGGAAGTAAGTCCCTCAGAACTCGTTTAACAACAAAAACAAGAGTATTGCCGTCCTCCTTACAAGTCGCTAGAAAGGCCGGCGAAAGAGTAGAACTTTTGTGTATTATAAAAGCGGCACCGTCTTTTAGAAGTTGGGTGGAGGGGCCCATTTGACCTCCACACACTTTTTGTACGCATGGTTTTACACTGGAGTGGGGGAGGGGTTAGTAATTACTGGAGTCAGTAAGTCGGCCGTATGTTTTCTTTCTTTTCTTTTCATCTAACGGGAACTGGAAAAAAGGCGTTTGTTGTGAATGGACGAAGGCCACTGGCCCAACGCGACCCACCCGAATCTAAACACTATGCTCTTACAGAAAAGAAAAGTCCAAAAGTCTCGCTTCGTTACGCCTGGAGGGCATTCTAAGTATACCGGTAGATATTTATAATGGAGTACAAAAAAAGCCGTAGGTTGTCTATCCTTCAATGCATTTTATTCAATTCAATTCTGATATCGCTTCCATCGAGTCCAGACTTAAATAATACTTGCATGTCATCATCTGTTTTCAATTATATAGGATGTGATTGGTGTTCCTTGTCCAGGGATCTGTTGCTCACTTTGGGTCAATGATTTTCTAAAGTCCGTGGCTCGAAGCGCTTGGAAACTGAGGAGGCCAAGGGGAGGATATGCTTGGAATTAATTTAGAGGGCAAATGTATTTTCTTTTTTTTTATTACCGGAGAATCTTTTCTTATTTTTTGTTTGTTTGTCGTGTGGTTGCGCACTTAATTATGCTCGCAGTGCGGGCCAAAATGTTTTCTTGTAGGACAAAATGTACTTTTCACAACAACAGAGACAAAAATAAATTTCTTCACCGTCGGATTTTTTTCTGTTACATAAATTTTAGGCTAATGTATTCCGATGTAATGTAAGTGTTACGAATGCTAACCGAACTGACATTGAAGTGACCACCCCCCCCCCCCCCTCCCTCCAACATTTTCCTTGTCCGCCCAGTTTGCTCTTCTACAAATATAAGATGTTAATTTCTGCTTGCTAGCTGTTGGTCTAGTAGAAAGCCATGTTTTCAGGCTACCCCGTTGGTTGTCGCACTGGCGTTTGATTCTGTTGGGGCCCAGACTTTAATAGCCAATAGTTTTCCGTCAACAATACATGTCGTACGGTAGTATTTCATTTGTTACTGATTGTTACTACATAATGGACATTATCCTTCACACTGCCGACCGTTTGACCTTTTCATTGCAAAGAATGACATGCGTGCCCTTTTTTATTACTACCGTGCAAAGAATGAACATGCTCGGCCTGCTGCTTTAATTGATGCGTTTGGATTGGTGGTTATAATGACTGCCTATCCGTGGTGTTCACATCACGACACGCTATCGTTCGGCACAAGCCAAATATATTTTTAAAAAAGTGATGGAATTGGTCCAAACTTTGTGAAGTTCATTGTTCGGCTGCCAGAACGACTATAATAATGGTGAGTTTGATCCCAAACGGAACATTCACCCACCGAAGTAAACAGGAAGCATTATCTCAGCTGGCTTTACATTGGTGTGTTTGGAGTTTGTTGTTCTCGGTAGATGTCTTCCCCAATCCGTCCACTTGTCTTTTCCACAGCACATGGAAGTTTGCTTTGCTCGATTTTATTCGGACTTATGTTCTGGTTTTTCTGCCTGCAAAATAGAACATACCTTTTTTTTAATGATTTCGTTCTTTTATCATTTACAATTTAAGTTCGTTTCATTTCACTCTAGGTAATGACCTTGATTTTGCTCGAAATGTCGAGTTTCAGTGATTTTTAAAGGTACACTATTGTTATTATTTACTCCACCAACCACGCACGCTCACCACACGCCCGGGTGACTACTTCGATGCTGATAGCTGTAGCGCTGAAGTATTTTTTAACAAATATGCTATAAATAAAGTCAGTAGGAATAGAGCCAGTAATTATATTTGTTTTGATATGACAAATTTAAACAGGATTTCCCTTTGAAACTGCTTCGTCGGCAGCCTTGATAAGCTGCTTCCTGGTGTTACGTTGGTGTTGTTCGGTGTTGACTTGAGATGACACCATGTGTCGCGTGATTGGCTTCGTTTTGATTGGCTGTCACAATGACTGCGTTCCCCGTATGCCTACCCTCACCTATGTTCGGTCAGTGTAATCGAAATATATGTATAGATATGGTGAAATGAGCTATATGTCAACGAAACTAATATTAGGCTTACGGGGGATATACTTTAACCGAAAACTTCAAAGCTAAAAATAAATAATAATTTCAAGAGTGAATAGAACCGATGCTCCATGTAAGAAAAGTAAATCACTCAACATGTAGCATCCGGAGGCTCAAGTCTGAGTATGTTTAATAAATTTCAAAGTTTGTCAATACGACTCCTAGGCGGTTTCATGTTCATAATGTAGCTGAATCGAAAATACGTCTACACCACTTAATTAAGTTGAATGAACATCCGTATTAGTAAATTACAAAATACAACGTAAGACGATGGCAAATGGGAAATCTACATGGCTTTAAAAAACAACAATGGCATAACCAGGAAACTGAAAAATAAACTGCCGATTAGAACGTTTCTCGAGTCCACTGTCCTATCAGGATGAAAACAATATATGTTTTAAAAAACAATTTCAAAAGCCACTTGAATCATCAATAGCTTCAGGGGTTTCTATCTCAACAGAGTCTTTATCACTTATTAAGCTTAAAAACTCAATTGGTGAAAATAAGGGGTTGGGGTAGGGGGAGAGGGAGATTGAGGCTTAATGGCGCATCGGCTACTAGGTCATGAGCGCCAACCTCAGTCACAGTGCATTGACCCGGGGTGCCACTGCGCCACACATTACAGAGAAAATAGGGGTTGTTCATGAAAACTTGGTGGGTAGGGGTGCTAATCTTTTGTGTTTCTGACTCGCGTTTCACTTTTATGTCTTGTTGCGTTTTAGGCAGCTCCCCATCCAAGTAAAAACGGTTTAACAGCTGGGGGTTAAAACAATACCACCTTCCTGACATCCAATAAAAAGGGTTTTTTGAGTGCTGAGACCCTAGCGCAACCATTCAGTTCGAATATTAAACAATAACATGTCACTTTACAATGTTTTGTTAGGCATAACGTTTACAGATTTTACCCGGTGGTCTAGTTTATTAAAACCTGTTGCCACTTTTAACGCATCAGCTCTTAACGATTTCGATCTCAGAGTTGTTGTCAGTGTACGAATATAATTTAGAATGTATTGTGTTGCAGCACCATCCTTTAGGGCCTATACCTGATATGAATAATGGAGGAATTAGCGTTAAAATTGGCATTTTTCAATTGTGACGTGTACTCGCAATTTTCGCCCGATTCTGACGAAGTGTGATTTGGTCGAAAAGTTTTTTAAGTAGTTTTCATGTACAAAATTTCACGAAAGTAGAGTAAACTGATCAGGAGTTGTTTCATGCTAAGAAAATTATGGATAGAATTCAAATAATACGTAATTCTCTCTTTACGAAACTGCAAAAAAAAAAAAGGTAACAGTTGCATATTATACTCCTCACCAATAAATCCTACGTTTGGGGACCTTTAACACATACGTGGACGGATTTTACGTGTGGGGGGGGGGGGGGGGCGCGGCGAGACGGCCTTTTCGGGCCTTTTCGGTGTCGAATTCTGGCGGCTTTAGAGGACAATAAGGTTGAAAAAGGACTTCATATATTTTGGGAAGATAATGGGCCGTCTAGGACTTGTCCCTCCTCCTACCCCCCATCCCCCACCTTTTTCTTTAAATCCACCACTGAACACATAATAAGTATATGTAAACAAAAATACGCTAAGGATATTGCCAGTTCTAAACTGAAAATGAAACATTTCGTTTAAAAAGTCTGCAAGTTGCTGTCTCGTAGCAGTTTCGTCGAAAATACGAAGTGAACTTTTGTTATATTTTTACGGAGAAATTTATCACTAATTCATGATGTGTGGGGGAGTTATGTTTTTGATAATAGCCTGCAGTGCATTGCGGATTCTCTTGCCCACTGTGGAGGCAATCTTCGCACACCCAACCTTTCCAGAAATCGTCCTTCCTCCTACGTATTTTGTTCCGGTTCCTAAAACGAAAGGCCTCGGTGAATAACATATTGTTTAAAATGAGAACCATTCCTTTCTTGGTTCGAAAATCGTTAAAATTGAATGGCCTTTTGCCCGCCATTCTACCCATCTTTACATCCTTGACTGAAGAATGAAATCTGGTTTAACAAAAATATTCTTTCCGCTTTAAACTTTTAACAACTGCAGCATGTTCTAGCCTGTTAAGAGTTTTTCTTGAGGTGCGGGACAAAGCAGAGCCATGGAGCTTCTTATCCTGTTCTGTCTGTTTGTCTGTATTCACAATAACTTTTGAACTCATGTCCGATTCACTTCAAACTTTCTACATGAATTTAAGGTTCTATTTGTGGATTTAAGTTGGCAAATCAATAAAATTAGACGAAAGGACTCTCAAATATAAAAATGAACTATCTCAATCCGGGTGTTGTTGGATGCGACGTTGCAACGCTGCTACGTTCATGTCTATCACATTTTTGCGCACATTGGCTAACAAATGCTGATTTTGATTTTCATTCACTTCGCTACGCTGGAAAAAAAGAGAAAGTATTTTGGCTTAAATAACGGTATGTAGTTTCTGTTACAACCATCCTCCTTTTACTCGGAGGGGGGGGGGGGGACCCAGCTACACAACCAAAAAAAACCCGCTGTCCTACACGTATTTTGCGACGAGCCCCTATGGTAATCAATACTGATCACAGTGTTTAGAAAGTTTTATTGTTAAGGCGGGACGCAATGACTCAGCTCTGCGTGGCTCGCAGCTAGAGGCTAGAAATCTTCTGAAATTCCAACATGGCGGCGGTTTTAGCTCTGCCGGCTCGCAGCAAACACAGTCAATAATGCGAGTTCAGAAGCGAATGAGAAATGTTTCGTCAGGAGGAATTCTTTATCTTATTGTCACGGATTATAAGACTGCAAGCATTTACTCAAACGATGTCGGATTTAGCTAATCCAGGTAGCGTTGTTACCACGGCAACCACAACTTTGTCATCGCGAGTAAATTCTAGCTGCGAAAATGCAAGACGTTGCGTAAACGCGCCCTTAAAACACAAACGTAACTAACGACTTTTGTCTTTTTTGGGTAGTTATTGCTTCTATTTCAAATTGTCACCGACACTTCGTACTGGAAATGTTATGGCAGAATTATTGGTAGCTGGACTCTGGAACAGCAAGCTAACCAGCAACGACGCATGTGGCATTTGATTTTTGGCTGGTGGCGCTTATATCTGCTGCCGTCTAGCAGCCGACTTCTCCTCGGTCACGCACAGGACCGTCGCCGACGTCATCATTCCGTCCAGTGACTTGATGCAGCAAACGTAGCTATGTTCAGCTGTATTGCCGATTGAAATTCGTTAACTGAATGCACTCGAATACAATTTTTACGTTCGGGGTGGATCGGCATACGTTTCATAACAAGTGTTTTTAGTTGGTTAGTCCAGAATTGCGTCGATTTGTCGGATCGAGAACGACAGCCATGTTGGTTTTAAAGATCACAAATACATGACGTCGGAGTGGCTCTTCCATCGAGTTAGCAAATGACGTCAACAGCCGAAGTCCGTGCATGCACAGGGTAAACTAGTTGGTAAAAGCGACGTTCCGATGATGAGGATAAATACGGCGCCAACCGTCGCTTGCTAACGTATAAAAACGTGGTTTATAAACCAAGCTTCAAAAAAAGAAGAAAAAATCGATTTGAATAAAACGTTTGCAAACATCTTTTAAACCAAGACTACAGATTTCACTAGAGACGTAAAGTTTGCTTTCCAAGTATTGATATTTCGATACCTCATGCAGACCAGTGTTGAAAAGCAGCTCTACAATCGTAGTTTTATTGCATTTTAAAGTATGTGCACATCGTTGTTACTAAATGAAAGTACAAACTTTCTCTTTTAATAATATGAGCATGATCCCCGAGGCAGTTACTCAAGCATGAACGCTTTGAAGGCACGCGACCTGTCCGTTAGCCAGCTTCTTCTGCGAAATAACTGTAAACTTGTTTGCAATTGCCAAGAATGCGGGGGCGTGGTCATGTCGGTGCTTTGAGGCCTTCAAATCAGCGTCCTCAGCTCCGTTCAAGGCCTCGATGCTCCAAGTTGCTACGTACCTGCAAGGTGCACAAAAACGCCAGGGTGATTTAATTATAATCGTCTCCAGCGTCGAACAAAACCGCGGTTTAACATTTTTTTTTCTGACGGAACAATTTTTTTCTGTGACTTTTAAGCCTCCTTCCGGCGCTTCCCTCACCCTCAACCTCGAAAAAAACAAACCCCAAAATAGCGTACGAAATTTAAAAGTCCTAGAAATCTTTAAAAATCTATAAAAAAATCTATAAAAAATCTTTAGCTATCCATAAACATTTGTGAAAATTCTAGCAAATCTTCAAGCTTTAATTGCTGATTCATGGATTCATGGATTTACTGGGATTTGATAAGATTTGTTGAGATTTTATGGATTTATACAGAATTTACGGATTTGCAAAGACTTCAGATTTGCAGATTTTTACAGATTTACGTACGAATTCCCCTAGGATTTGCAAATCCAAAATCATAGGGTGTACCAGATTTCTTTGGCTTCAAAACTGAAGATTTCGGTTGGATTCACCGATTTCCTTTCAGCTTTGCAGATTTCAACTAAATTGCTGTGCATTTGAGGAAATTCACAGATTTGACTGATTAACGGATTCAGTGATTTCATGGAGTTGCGGATATTTGAGAGATTTATGGATTTTCCTAAGTATTTGCAAATCCGAAATCATAGCTAGTACGAAATTTTTCCCCTTGTCGGACCCATTGACCCTTTCTCGTCTTCTCCAACAGTGACCCTTATAGTACCACCTCATTCTTCTTCACAGCGCCGTACGAAGGACAATTCTTCGTTTAATGACTATTAATCCCCTTGTAATGTAGTTAGATTAGTTGAATTGGGTTGAATAAGTAAGGGTGGTTTTTGATGCCGCAAGGTGTATCGGGTGCATGATAACTATATTTCAACGGATTTCAGTCAATTACCTATACATTAATAGACAACGGGAAGTCGTGTATATTTTTACCCTAAATTGGACTGAGAGCCATTCCACTCCAAGTCAGTTCCTATTCAAATTTATGAGTCAGGCCATGCTTCACAGCCATATTCGGAATTAATTCCACCCAAGTAAGTCACTACCATGTAGCATGCTATATTCTTTTTTTTTTCTATTTCAAATCAGTTCCAGTCATTTACTTTTCGTCTCATTCTGACATGAATGACTTCGCGTTGATCCAGGGTAATCCCAGTAAAAAACCGGATGAATTAAGAAGTACTAACCAAGTCCATTCAATTCTGCCCAATTCAACCTAAATCCAGCAGAGTTTCTGGTAATTCTGGCAAAATTTTAAATACTGATGAAAATTTACGATTTGGTGAATATGGGGTTGAAATCGAATGTAACTGATTAGGTCTTTTGGGGAATTAGCCTGAATTGGGTGTAATTGCATTTACAATTTAGTTTGAATCAAATCAGGTAAAAAAAAAAAGGCATTTTAATTAATTGAAATTAAAATCAAATCGAATCTCGGTAATGCCATCCCAATGAATGGTTGGGCAAGTCAAACTGAGCACAACATGGTCTTGATCTGGACTTGCTACTATCCAAGTCAAGTCCAGATCAAGTCAACCTGAACTGCAAATTAATAAAATCAGTTCCATCAATTCATTACGTGGAATTGCCCAATGTTGAATCAATTCCACCAAGTCCACAAAATTGTAACTGAGTCAGTCAAGTCCGGAATTGACTTGCGCCCATGGCTGGTCAGGTGGGAAGCAGCTAAGGAGAGAGGGCTGGATTTGAGGGGCGCTAACTGCGCTCGGCCTCGTATACATCACCGAAGATTGTAATGCTCCCCATTCCGTACTCGTACGCAGTACTCTTTTAAGTAAAGACAGATCAGGCCTGCAAAAGCAAGGGATGAGAAATGCAGGGAACGAAATAAAGCTGGCTTGCTGTTTTTGCTACGACGTGTTTTGTACTGCACTTGCAGACTTAGGAATTGAATTTTAGAATAAATTTATCGTAAATAAAAACGAGATAACTTTCGATTTTAATTTTAATTTGTTATAATCAAACACCACTCACATTTTATTCAGGAAAATAAACGCAAAGTATTGCTCCTTGTTGTTATTAACATAGTTTTCGAGGAAGGGCACGTTCCGTTTCGATTTTTAAATCAGCTTTATTGAGTGTTCGTAAAGAATGTTTCAACGCTTAGCCGTAAGGCTTTGCAAACAGAAAAAGTTCTTCTAAATTATCAGACTAATTTATCTACAAATTATAATGCGTCAAATTCTAAACCTCGCCGCCAAATAAGTTAATATTTTTTCAAGTTCGAGGAAATGAGGATATGTGCGCCATAAATTATTCTTCGATGGCGGCAGAAATCGTTTTTTTCCCCGATGGTTGCACCGTAAGTAGTTGCGCGGATGTTTCGAGGGTAGCGAAGACCATCGAAAATTTTAGGCAGCGGTGCCAAAAACCAATTTTAACATCACCCACCAATAACATCAGTATGCCAGAAAAACCCGGGGGGGGGGGGGGGTAGACGGACAACAAGGATGGATAATGCAGGAGATAGAGCCATCATACAATCCATTCAATGTTTCTCACAGAATACTGGTGGAGGGTACACACTCTACGTATTCACATAATTTTTGACCAATAAACAGCTACTTCAACGAGATAGTTTGTCAAAATCAAACTCGCTTTTCGTGAAGGTAGACAGCATCGCCTGGCGGGTGAGCACCTTGCAGTTATACAAAAACAAGAGCCGAGACAAAGGGCTACAGACAAGCCGCTCATTGTTTTGGTCAGGGACAGCAAAGAAGTAACAAGGTGGATTAACTCATTTAAGAAAAGGTGAAGGGCGTGGGAGGAAACACTTTGTTTCCAGTTAACCTTCTTCTTTTTTTTTTTATCTCCTCGTCCGTTCCTCCACCCCCCTCCCCCCGCTCCTAGTATGTATGGTGTGAGAAGAAAGTGCGAGAAATTTTTGTTTTTAAATGGCCGAAAATGTGTTTCTTATCAATTAGGGAGTTGGTTCTCGCTATTGTTATAAAAGCAATGTTTTAAAAGTGGGGGTGGACCTGGCAGGATGTGAGAGATGGTGGAGGATTTTCATTAAAAAGTTTTCACACTGTGGTCCTGATGGGTGAACACTGTAAGAGTTTCATGGATTAACACAAGAAAGAGTTTTTATAAAGATAAACCATTAAATTGTAGGGATGAGAGGGTGAAAGGGATGTTTGATCCTATGATAAAAATCTATATACATTTTTATCACTTTTCTAAACTCGTTGAGTCAACTGTTGGCTTTATTTTCACAGAAGAAAAAACATAAAAAGCGGCACGACACGTGGCTGAACTGCCTTATTTTTTTTAGTTGGACACTAAAAAGCAGTGTGGGCACTACCAGGAGCTAATAAATGTCCGTAGGACGTGGGGATGTCCATGTTGCAACTGTTGTTTCACATTCCATCCCTTGTCACGAGGTCGTCTGTGAGAGAAGTTGTGAGTTTGTTTTCCCAGATCCAGGCCAGTTGGCACGCGCATGAACAGATTTTTTTTAAGTCAGGAGACGAAACTGACGATTTCTACCTCGGTTGGCTTTGGCTTGAGCCAGCTTCATCGTTGCCGCATGTCTGCATTATTCGCAGAAAGGATAGAATTTTTTCATACCCATCTACTGGGCTAAAACCTATTCGGCGTATTTTTATCTTGGGTTAGCCAAGAAAACATTTACGACCAACCGTTCCACATTTGGTTGCATGGGGAGATCACCCAGAACGAGAGACAATTCGCTAATATTATTACACCCATTCGAGCCATACTGACTCTTTTATGACGCTCCTGGCACTACTGTGCTGCTGTGTCTGTCTGTCTGTCTTCACGATAACTTTTAAACTCATTGTCCGATTCGTTTGATATTTTGTACGTGCATTCCATAGTTTATTTAATAAGGACAATAGCTTTATTGCAGTAGATGGGAAGGACCACTACTGCCCACTAATTCCCACGCCCAATTAATAAAAAAAAAATGTATGGGAAAATAGCAGTCGCCAAGGACACTACAAAAAAAATCAGAGGAAAAAGAAAAAAAAACAGGGCTTATCCTAAACAGTGCAATACAACGAGAAGCCAGATATGAATAAATAAATAAATAAACAGTTCAATATTATTAGGTGGTTAAGGAGTCAGGTTAAAACATGTCCGGACCAGGAAAAATATTTCATCAAATTAAACGCGTCAGCATATCTTTAAAGCCTCAATTGATGGGAATGTAACCAACTCGTCAGGAAGGCTATTCCACACCTGCACCACGACACAATTGGCAAAGAAAAATGGACGGCAGTCCGTCTTAAAGGTACAGCTTATAAGTTTGAGATTATGCCCACGTGTTCGCCCACCGGTTCGTAGTTTAAAAAACATGGAGACATCGAAATTAACTCAAGTTGTGGAGTAAGGAAAAGATTAAATTTAAGTCTGCCTTTAAATTATATACGAATTTCGAGTAAATCCAAGTTAGTCATCTTCAGTCTTTCAGAATAGATTTATCAAGCACCATAATGTTTTGGTGAAGTGACGTTGTACTGCTTCAAGACGGTCGATGTCACCTAAGAAGTGTGGGGACCATACTGGAGACATGAGTTTGCAGATTTCAATTTATTTATTTATCTGCAGATTATTTGCAGATTTAATAATAATAATATGTTTAACCACACAACAGTGGTTAGGAAAATGGAAGGGCAAATAAACCACTGACACCAGTCCTATAGAGCAGTGACATTTGCCGTTGCTCAGATTGGCACCAGTATGGGTTATGGAAGGCATAACTACAAGGTGCACTACATAAAAATAAAAGAGCGGATTTCTTAGGCTTAAAATAACGTTGTTTTCTCCAACAACAAAAATCGCGCGTTTTAGGTCTAAGAAATCACTCTTAACAGCATTGGCTTCAGTATGACGCCCATCTGTTTCTCTCTGCAGTGCCCATGGCAGCTAACCCATTAAGGCTCCAGCATAGAGTTATATATACAATAATACTACGTCGTGTCACTGCTCTATTCTAAACTTCCATATAAAATGGGAACCTATTGCTGTCATCGCAACACCAACAGCTAGTAAGTCCTACGTACAAATTTGGCGAAAGACAGCGATTTTAACCCACGTTTGGAGCCAGCGACGGTGTAAGAGGCAACAACATCCTCAGTGAGGGAATTCCAAGCCGGCACAACCCGAAGAGAAAAAAAAATATACGGCAGTCTAGGTTGGATCCCAAAAGACGTAGCTTAAGTGAGTGTCCTCTAGTCGATGCCACATTATTAAGCTCCAACAATGGGATATCCACGGTGACGAAACCCCTCACAATTTTGAAAGTCAGGACCAAATCAACAAGTAATCGTCGAAGTTCCAATGTCTCCAGGTCGAGTTTCCTTAATCGTTCATTCGAAGGAAGCTTCCGTATAGTGGAAATACTTCTCGTGAACCTTTGCTGGACAGACTTCAGCCCGTCCATATTCATCAGCAAGTACGGGGACCATACCGGGCTAGCATACTCCAGCAAAGGTCGCACGAATGTCTTGTAGGCCCAAACCTTAGTGTCAACACTTCCAGAAGTAAAACAGCGATTCACAATAGCCAGTCGCCGGAAAACCAAAGCACACATCTTGTTACAGTGAAGAGGAGCTTTCACGTCGGAGGTAAACCGCACACACAAATCGCAGACTACCGAGACATCGGGCAGTCCAAAACTATTTAGGGTGTATGGCAACGCTAGGTTTTGTCTCCCAACATGAAAGGTAGAAGATTTTGGTTCCGATAGTGGTAGCTGCCAAATTGCCGCCCAATCTGATACATGATTAATCTCCAGGGATAAGGCGCTGCCATCAAGTGCGTCAATATTTGTATTACCCAACTTCAAATCATCGGCGAATTTGAGGTTCTGAATACCAGGTCTGATGCAGTGGCGATCGTTTATTTAAA
>JAHWFP010231427.1:33711-65023 GCA_023313725.1 Lithobius niger
GGAGGCGACATCTACCAAGAATGCCAAACACCAAACAGCAGCATTCTGGGAGCTATGTAAGATTGGGGAGGAGGAGGTGGACGTGAGGGAGGGGGAGGTGGGAAATGTGCTTGAAGATATTACGGTGGGAGAATTTGAGGAAGCCTTGACCTTCATGAGAGAGGGGAAAGCAGCGGGGGGAAGGTGATATGGTGGGTGAGCTTGTGAAGGGTTTGGGTGTCAAGGGTAGGAGAAGGCTGATTAGGGATATGAATGCGATCCTGCAAGGGAGAGTGGTCCAGGAGAGCTTGAAGAATGTGAGGATTCACTTTGTATATAAGAGGAAGGGGAAGAATAGAGGTAGGATTTAGAACTTTAGGCCGGTGGCCATTACGAGTGCAGTTTATAAGGTGTTTATGTGTATTCTTACGAGTAGGTTGCGGACAGACCTAGAGGGGAGCTGGGAGATGTACAGAATGGGTTTAGAAAGGGGAGGAGAGTTGAGGACAATGTTTTTGTGGTGACGCAGGCGATTGAGGTTGTGGGGAAGGAAAGAAGAAGCTTGTGGGTGGCTTTTCTGGATATTGCCAAGGCTTATGATGGGGTTAGATGGGGGATGCTGTGGAGGGAGCTTCGGATTTTAGGAGTGGAGGAGGGATTTGTCAGGGTATGTGGCCTCGTGGGGAGGGGTACAGTCTGACTGGGTTGTTAGTAAGAGGGGGTTAAGGCAGGGGTGCCCGATGTCTCCTTTGCTTTTCCTGTGTTTTTTGAGAGGGTTGGAGAAGATATTGATTGAGTCGGGTAGGGGTTTTCGTTGGGGGAAGGCGGGGGAGGAGGGAGTCCGTACTGCAGTGCTGACGTTTGCTGATGACATTGGGGTTCTGGAAGAGGGGAAGGAGGGTCTTGAGCAGCTGCTTAATGTCTGTGCGGAGTGGGGAGTAGATAGGAGGATGGAGTTCAGCAGTGAGAAATCGGGTTACATGATTTTCGCTGGGAGGGAAGACCAGTGGGCAGATGAAGGGGGAGGAGAAGAGGTCTTAAGGATGGGGAAGGTGCAGGTGAGGAGTATGAAGGAGTACGATTATCTGGGGGTGATGTTGTGTGTAAAACCGAACTAACTGGAGTTGATGGAAAAGATGGTGAGGTGTAAAGCTGGAAGGGTCAAGGGCATGATCAAGAAAGTTGCTGTTTGGGGATATAATAGGTATGAGATTGCTCGGGTGCTCTGGAAGGGGGTGGCTGTCCTGCGTGTTATGTTTGCTGGAGGAGTGTTGGTGTATGGTAGGGAGTTTTGGAGGCAGATGGAGCGCTTCCAAGGGGAGTTGGGGAGGTGGGCGTTGGGAGCTAATCGGTTTACTGCTGGAGAGGTGGTGACCGGAGAAATGGGCTGGTCTGGTTTTGAGTCGAGGGAGGCGGTGGCGAAGATTGAGTTTGATAGGAGGGTTAGGGAGATGGAGGAGGGTGCCATTGTGCGTACTGTGTACGAGTATGTGACTAGATGGTGCAGTACTAAGTGGGTGGAGGCGACGAGGAGGCTGGCGGGGAAGTTTGTTCGGGTGGGAGAGGGAGGAATTGGGGGTAGAAGGGGCAGGAGGAAGGGGACCAAAGATGTGGAGGTGGAGAAATGGACTTGTGATATGGGAAAAAAGTCGACCACGTCGAGGTATCGTGAGGAGAAAAGGAGGATGTGGTGGGAGAAATGGTATCTGGGGAGTGGGGGAGTGTCCTGTTCTTTAGGGCTAGGGCGGGCTCACTGGATATCAGGGATTTGATGTGGAGGGCTGGTGGGGAAGATGAGGATACAACATGTGGGATATGGGGGGAGGTGGAAGAGACGTTGGAGCATGTGTTAATTGAGTGCCGGGGATTGGAGGACCTCAGGTCGAGATGAATGGGGGGGGGGGGGGGGGGGGGGGGGGGGGGAAGCGGTAAAATGGCCCGTGGGGGGGGGGGGGTGGGGGGTGGTGGGGGGCGGGGGAAGAGGGTGCTCTTGAGATGGTGGAATTGGAGGGGTAAGGATTAGAGGGGAGTGGATTGAGGTTGTTTTGGCTGGTTTGAAGTGGACGTGAGGCATTGTGGCTTTGGCCTCACTCTGTTACAAAAGGGAAGCCCATAGCATCATCATCATCGTCATCATCATACAAAGCTTGCTGTGCGTGCCACTGAGGTGGTGTGAAAACATGGCTTCCTACTAAACCGGCGTTACTGTTAAACGAGAACAGCTAGTCTTATTTTATTTTATGAACTAATTTCCTTACTGAGTATGGCTTGATGAGTAAAGTCTTATACCAGGGAAGAATTAATAAAGCATGCGCAGCTTTCATTTCCTCCTGCTTATATACAAGCCATGAGGTCGTATCCGATCCAAACCACAAATAATTTTAGTTTCTTGCGGCCCCGCTCGTGTAAACGGAGTCCTTATAGGGCCTGCATACATCTGCGCTTAAACGCGGGAGCATCAACTGCTCCATGTGAAAGATTTCTTAGATACGTGGTTATTTTGGCATTCGTTGTCTTATTTCTGTCAATATGCATTCATCAAGTCAAGACTTAACTGTCAAAACAAGAAGGTTTAAAGAATACATGTTGGAATGTTTTTACAGCTTTTTTACGTTGCTTCGTTTACAGCTTTTTTTTTTTTTGCTTTCGTTCCCTTTTAAATTGCTTTCGTTTCGTTTTGTATGGAGCACAGTATAACAAAGTACGAAAGCAACATAACGAAGCCAACGAACCCAAACCAAAACGAACCCAACATAAAAAAGCTGTAAGACCATATTTTAAATCAGCCTGACCTATCCGCGAAAATGTGACGTATCACACATCAATCTGGATGATGACTTATTCAGGCCACAGGATTTTATTTGTTGGATGTGGGACTGGGGGAGGGGATTCAAAATAGTGCATTACACATCAGTCATCCCTCATTCAATCGCTGTTAGTGTGCACCTAAGCAAATCTCTCTTGTTTCTTCAATAATGTTTTGTACTTTAAATTTTATTTAAAAAAAAGTTTTACTCAGTAATTTTATCAAGAACCACGCTAGATGCAACCCATTACTTCAATATTACATTTAAAGTGGCACTATCACCGATTGAAATGCGAACGAAAATACCGTGGCGCCATCTAGCAGAAACGATGTTGTTAACCTTTATAGCTTGCTCCCATGTGCACGAAGATGAACCAAATGAACACTCAATAATTAAGGATGTCGTGGCTTGTTTGTTTCATTCAAAAGAAATGCCGTTATGCATTCCTTCGCTTGGTGCAAACAAGTGCTAGATGGTACTGCATAGCGCTAGCTAATGTCAGATTTCGTCTGCTTTCAATCGGTGATAGTGCCACTTTAAATGAAAAGCTTTGCCATTGCTACCGAAAGTAGCACTGGCCTAGATTTGCATTTATACCACGGCTGTGACGTCACGCTAACTCAACGCCACGCTAAATTTCCGTAGGTTAAATCCCGTTAAGCAACACTGGAAGTGTGCGTCATCGCAAAAAGTGTGGGTTATCAAGTTACCCCACACTTTTACCGATAATCCACACTTTTGACACTTCCGGATCACGCGACCGGGAACGCCCACACCAACAACCAACTACAGCGTGCAAAAAAACGTAACGCAAAACGAAAGGAATGAAATCCTCCCTGCAAACTCTCACATGTCTGGCCCATACCTAAGCTTATTCACTCAGCTTTAACTCCCCCACCCCCTCCCTCCACAATCTAAAATGGAATGACCTTCATTCTTACCAATACCCTATTACCGTATTTTTTAAACAATTCTCAAACTACAAACACACAAAATGAATTACATACCTTTCCAGACTGTCCCAGCAATTTCACGTTATCCCTGCTGTATCACATGTCGAATTATTCACTCCAAACACGATAAACGCTTCGATAACCACGAGCGAGCTTCCCGCAAAAACCAACGCTTAAACTGTCTAACTCCCACCCGCGCCCCCCCCCCCCGGATAGGGGAGGGGAAGAACTCGTCCGTCAATCACACACTTCCCCCTCCACAAACTAAAATGGTATGACCTTCATTCGTATCGAGATACTGATTGATCAGTTTTCTTAAGCAATTTTCACAAAACACAAACACAAATATATTTTACTTAAATACCAGTTCGCTGAATGTCCCAAACCGTGATATAAATCAGTTATAGGTTATAACCGATTGGTTATCGATTTTTAACACACGGCTGCGATGATTTGGCCGGCGAGACATGAAAATAGTCGAGGGGCGTATTTTCATGTCTCGGCCAAATCATGCTGGCCAAATCATCGCAGCCGTGCGTTAAAAATCGATAACCAATAGTTTCTAACCAATAACTATTATCTTTGAATATTACACTCGGTGGGATTTGCTAGGCTTGGTACGCATGCAGAAAACTTGGTGGCAGCCATTTTTACTCAGATATCATTACTTTGGTTGGCTAAAACTAAAAGCGGGTTCCTTTACCTTTGTGGGTTTTGTTTCTGCATAGTAGATAACGTGAAATAAAACTGCAGCAAGGGAGCTAGCATTCACAAATTGCGTAATACTTTTTGCCAGCCTCCACGTCCCTCTTTGTACACCATGTAGCACTTGGCATAATACCCTCCCCCCTATCACCACCACCAATCGTATAAATGTTTTTTTTTTAGATAAATTCGTTTTATAAGCTGTACTTAGTAGCTAGGGGCACAATGACCGTCGATTTTGAAAAAAAAAAATACAAATCTCAAGTTACAAACAGAAGTTAGAAAAATAATGAGGCTAAAATAATGGAATTTAGCGAAAAAGTTTAGAAAAAAAATTAGGGAAAAATAATTTTGCTTAACTTTTGGTGTTACGTTATAGTTTGTGATCTCAACCCTCCCCCTCTTCAGACGATACGTAATTGTGAACGCTCCTAAGTAGATAAACACTGCAGTCCCCCGCCCCCGAGGCATGGTTTTTCGAACCCAAAAGACGCAGATCGAAAAACCATGTCCGAGAGGCTACGACAGGCGTTTATTTATTTATTTTATTTTTTATTTAATAATCACACCATTATGGGTTGCTCTTTTTTACCGATGTCCTAATGTTGTTGCGGTAAATGTATGTTTTTTTTGTTGCTTCTGCTTATCTACCATTTATCATTCTTCTTTGCGAAATGGTGTCGGTTAGGGCAGTGAAATTTTCAGCCAACTCTTAACAGGTGCTGCCATCGCGTTGGAGAAAAGGAAAATATTATTGTCGAAGCCAAGGCTAACAGAGATAGTAAGTACAATTTGTAAAGAGGAAGTGCGTACAACTAGCACCCAGTATGACGAGTAAACAGTACACGTTATTTTCGATATAGTCTTCAACGAAATTCAATGAAAGCATCTAAAAATTGTAACTGATTTCCTTGTTATTTCGCGAACATTTTCCACAGTTATGACGCTCTCAATCTCTCGCAGGACTGTAGCGGATACGGTTCGTGCAGTCTAATATTAGAACTGCGAATATTAGAACGTACCAAATTCATAAGACGATAACTTGAAGCAACAGTTTTCCAATAGCCTGTGATGATTAATTATTATTCGTAGCAACCATTTAGCAACATCTATAAATTCTTGTTCGTAGCTTACAGCGACATAACGAAACCGAAATTACATAGGACAGAGTCAACTGAGATAGATTGAAAGCGGGTCTGTGAGGATTCACCGCAATCAACCTTAGTGGATGACTTTTAGCCGTAAAAGTGTGACCTTTGGTTTCGTATTTATGAAAATATGAAATTGAACATGAAAAAAATGCGATAAGATACACTAATTCAATAAAAAAAAAAAAAGACGCTAATAATTTACAAATGTTAATATATATATATATGTATATCAATTTTTATTTCAGCACTATATTCTAAAGTGAAATCCGAAACCACAAATATGCAGCCATCGTCGCAGGGTTACTATGGTTACTCGATAGCGCCATTATGGCCGTCTCGAGTTTCCCGCAAAACGGGCGATCATTTAGGGAGGGATGTGATAGAGACTGAGACACGCTGATTAACTCATAACGATCGTTATTTCTTCCGTGCTGTCGTAATACATGTATCATCGCCCTGCCCAGCTGGAATCAGACATCAAATCAACTCGGTCGGAGGGGGAAATTCACAGATTTGCGTCGATGAAGAAGAAGAAATTATTATGGCAGGTGGTCGCTGTGAAGGTGAGTCGGAATTGAGTTGTTGGATCGATTTCCAAGTCACTTTTAAGCAAATGAAAAATGGTCATCTCAGCCAGAAAACGGCTCCTTACCATTCGTCCCGGTCCACGTTATGGCTTCCTGAAGCTATCAAAAAAGACAAGACCAGTTTTGGTTGGTTGGTTTGTGTAGTCTGAGGTTTGTTGCTTTGGCACAGAGTTGACATGAGAAGTGGACATGCCAAATTTTGGTTTAGGATGTTTTGAATTGATGTTTGCTATGTTGCTGTCGAAACTAACAAAGGTAAGCTAGCAGAAAATGCGAAGAAATTTCTGTAAAAAGAATTACTGTAAGACCTGTGCATCTATTTATAATTTTTGATGGCAAGTTCATTTTGCCTAATAAGTGTTCGTTGGTTTGAGTTGGTGAAAATACAAGCGCAACTGTAGTTAACCGACAACTACCAAGAATGGCCATAAGATGGATGGCCTACTTCTCTACTGTCTGTGTAGTTTTAGATTCTGTGTATGATTTTGTGAGCCCCGGTGCGATTCATTTTTCTCAAGGTTTTAATAGGTTGAATTTTCATGGCTTCAGAGATTCACATCCTACGATGGCCTTTAAAACTTCGGCCGTCACATCAAATTGGCCCTTTAAATGTTTTTCACCCCGCGGCCAAGGTAAAAACCACCTTTTTAGCTGTTGTAACCATGTGAAAAAGTAAACTAATCGTCAGTTATCACGAGAAGATAGGGCCTACATGGATGTAAATCATTGTAGTGAAACGTGTTTCTGTTACTGTGTTAGTTTCTGTTCTTGTATTGTTAGTTTCTTTGGTTCTGCATGGTGGGGGCCAGGGTACGTGAGCCTTACAATAAATAACAACATAAAGTTATCTGTGCACACATGGATGGTTTGCCCTAAAATCTCTGCCCTTCACTAAATATTGACTAAAAATAAACTTATGTGTCTGTGATATGGGAGGAAGGTGTTAAAATGAAATTCGGAAGTAATGTTCAGTTTTGTTTCGTTTTGCAATTTAAAAATGTCAAGATGCATACTCGGGAACGTAGCAGACGATATAATTACTTACGGAGGAAAATAGGCAAGATTCCAGAAAGGCAAGAATGATTTAACCCGTAGCCGCCTAGATACGAACGCACGCCTTCAGGGTACAACAGCTAAAAACTAAGTCTCAGCTCGAGCTTTGTGAGGGGGTCCCGGAGACCCCGAGAAAATCGAGCAATCACAGACCAGTGGTCAGCGTCGTCGGCTCCAAACCAAGAGAATGCCGGTTTGAATCCGAGAACCGACTCAAGAACCATATGGACTCTAAAAAAAGGTCTGAAAGTTTTCCAGGCGGTTATGGGTAGGGACCCGTACTTTCCGCGATATTTTAAAGCAAAATTTTGCGATAATATTTGTTGCAAGAATTTTTAAAATGTGCGGTGGAAAAAGTTAATTTTGCGATACATCATGTTGCAAGATTTGCTGAATTTCACAACCAAAAAAAATTGTTAACAGAAAATAGCCTAAAATAGGCCTCATAAGTGGTGTACAATATGAATAAATTTTTAAAAATTGTAATTCCACTTCAATATGGCTGCCAGTAACGAACAGAAGACCTTATTTTACTGCAATGGTAATAAAATTTTGATGAAAAAGTAAGTCATAATTTATTTATTCGGGCAAAAATTGCGAATTTTGCGGGAAAATGCAAATTTTGCGATCGCATATTTTCATTTTTAGCTTCAGCAAACGGCGTACACCTCCCAAATTGAAAAATGGGATCAAAATTCTTATCAGTAAACAAGTTGCGAATTTTGCGATTTCGCAAAATCGCATAAAGTACGGGTCCTTAGTTATGGGTTAACAACGAACCTGAAGATGATAGTCGGCTAGGTTTTTCCATCCACAACACAATTGACTATCGAAAATTCGCGAAGAGTTGTTAAATCATTCTTGCCTGTCTGGAATCTTGCTTATTTCCCTCCTTAAGTAATTAAGTCGTTCATTTTGCAAGCTGAATAGACGTATCAGTTTTTTTTTTTAACGATAGACAACCAAATAGGACCAAAAATGTTTACATACTTGACCTCATTGGGTTCGTACACTAGCTGGAAAAGTCTGGGATTTATTTAGGCCATATTCCAGGCCTTGAAAAGTATCAGGAGTTTCACAGAACTTACAGTATCAAGCTGGAAAAGATTAGAATTTTCTCGCATCGTAAATGTTACAGGAATCAAATAGGACGTAGGCCTATTGGTGAAAAATAGCCTACTTGCAGTAAGTGGGCTTTGGTTGAAATGAAATGCACGTGTATGTACAGTTCTCAAATTGAAGAAAAGAAAAGTGGCTTTAGCGTGCACATCACGTTGCCTTTTTCATCTACGGCTGTTCCACGATTTCGACTGTTTTGGTTGCCAGCAAAGGTTTACAACTTTAACGTTTATTTTTATTTAAGTTTTCCATGTTTTTTATTGTATTCTGATGGAAAATGGAATTACTTTGCGGTACTTAGGCTACAGACAAAATACGCAAACCAAAATAGTCCTAGTTAAGCTTCACAAACTAGTGAATTTTCAGCAACCTCTACGAGTTGTCCTTCATAAGGCTAAAGTCAGGAGACTTGCTCTCCCTTCCACCACCACACCAACGAACTTTCGAGTCTACTACATTCAAACTTTCGTCCTCGTCACAGTTGACCTTGACTACAAGTCAGATCTCTAATTCGTTGTCAGAGTTACCTTGCCAGTCAGATGAAAACAGATAGCTAAACTTCCTCCATAACCCAACAATGAATGTGAGCAGCTTTGACAGCGATCTAGAGATGTGGCTTGGAGCCAAGGCCAACTGTGATGAGGGAAGTTTGAATGTAGTGGACTCGAATGTTCGTTGGTGTGGTGGTGGAAGAGAGTGAAAGTCTCCTGATTTTAGCTTGATGAAGTTATCGAAAATTTCCTAGTTATCGAAAATTTCCTAGTTTGTGAAGCTTAACTTGGATTACGTATTTTGGTTTGTGTCTTTTCCCTGTCGTACTGTGATTCGATAACCAAGGTAACAGGTTTTGTACTATTTAACCTTGAAAGATCCGGAAAAGGCCTGTTTTTGATTTCGGAGACTACGTAAAGATCCTTGCCTCATCAGTAGTTGATGGATCCATTGAATCTATCTTTTTTTTTGGCAACCTGAATTCAGTAAATACAATCACTTAAACAAACTTGCCACTTTGCTTCTGAAAGTGTTCCATACAACCGATGTTAATGGTTGGATTTAGAAAGCTTAAAGATAGGAGACCATATACTAGGGATGGATCAGTTTCATTTTTTTTGACTTCGGTTCTGGTTTCGGTTTTCATGCTCACAAAAACCGCGGTTTCGGTATCAGTTTTTGCCACCCTCCACCCCAACCAGATATTTTAATTTTTTTTTCTCTTGTAACAGTAGTATTACTAGCTTCTAACTTGCTCCTGCTTTCACTTTCAACAGCGTCATAGACCATGGGTATAGCTGTGGCACCTTTTTTTGAAAATGTCACATGGTCTACTGTGAACATTTATTTTAAAGTTAAAAATCACCCTATATCAACGCTTATTTTCACAATCACACGAAAAAACAACAAATTTTCGCAAATTTTCGAGAGTCAGCAGTCCTGGAGGTGGAATGGCTCAGGCGGCTATCATCTTCAGGCTCCACAACAACACAGATTACTATTTCGAACGACCGTTCGTCTGCTTCGAATGCGTGGAGAACTCGATCGCCGGCTGCCTGAGAAAGGGCGACAAACCTAAAGAATAACGGCAACCGCGCTCCAGATTCGCAACGTGCCCAACAAATACCGTGCCCAGACGAATGGTCGTTACGAAGTAGTGAGCTGTGTTGTTGTGGAGCCTGAAGATGGTTTTCGCCTCAGCCATTCCACCTCCACGACTGCCGACTATCGAAAATTTGCGGAAATTTGTTGTTTTTTCGTGGGATTGTGCAAATAAGCGTTGATATAAGGTTATTTTTTAGCTGTGGCTCCGTTTTCCTCTACTATTTTTTTTAATGATTGGGAGCTTTGTGTAGAAAATGATTATCTATTATTACAAAAATTAAAACAACAAATCAATCTTTGATTTTTCGAACACCGTACGAAAAACCGACACAAAATCCGAACCGGTTTCGGTTTTCAGTAAAAACGAAAATTCAGTTTCGGTTGCCGACCCATCCCTACCGTATACGCCATGTATGGTTACAGAATACAATGATTGATTAATGGGGTTTGTACAGATACGCAACTGGAATTTAATGTAGCCTATGTGATTAGGGCTCTACACTGAAATTATTTGATTCCTGGCAATCTATTGACTTTAGTTAGGCTATATACGTCAAGACTACGTGTTGTGCTTCAATGAATAAATTCATTCGTCAAATTAATTTTACTTTTCCATTACTGATTTTATTTTCAGTATTGTATTTTTTAGTTATGCACAACCCCTCAAATTTAAATACAGTAAATCGTGTATTAAAAGCCCAGTTGAAGCTAAAGCCTTAAAATGCTGTAAAGTCAAAATCATGAAATAGTGGAGTTAAAGCCCACCCCTCAAATTGTCGTTTTTCTATGAAAAATTACCTAAAAGTTGTATGATATGAATAAAGATAGTACTGCTTGCTAAGTTTACTGGCCCCTTCTCCCTCTCTGTAGTAATAGTGGACTTTTCCTTTGCACACCTAAGCCTCCTCCCTTCTTCACAGCAAAAAGGATGTAAAAATTGGTCTTTCAGAGGTCGTTCAAAAGCTTCGAATATTCTGTAATAGATGTCCAGAAAGGTTAGAAATTGATAATGCTTGTTTATAAAGCCCCCCCCCCCCCCCCTATTTTTGCCTAATTAACTGCATAAGCACATGGATGTTTAATCCACGATTTACGGTAGTATACTGTTTATGGTTTATTTATAAACTGTACATCCTTGTGTGAGAAAGTTCTGCGACATACCGCGTATGTCGCAGAAAGTTTCGGGCAGTCACAGAAAATAATCGCTGTCAATTTTTCTTTTACCGTAAGCCGCCTTTTTTTTGATATATGCGGAAACAACGATAATTTCGCTAAATGTTGACCGATTTTGACGTTCGAATACACCATTTTAACCCGTCTTTCGCCAGCTTTTCAGTGGTGTAAACCACAAGTGACTAGCTCGTTTTAATATAAACGATTGGTTCCTAGAAAATGATGTTTTTATAAATGATTTGAAAACAGCTGTTATGGATATCACATCGTCTCACAATAAATATGAAGTGACAGATTTGCTGATTCACACTGAACATTGTAGCGCTTCAGAAAAATGCTCTGAAACATGCATTAAAGTAGAAAAAGTGTCAACGGCTAAATACTTAGGTATATCTATTGATAATTTGTGGAAGTTCAACCATCATATAGATAACCTAATAAAAAAATTACGACAATTATTACCAATTTGTTATAAATTAAGACCAATTCTTAGCAGAAAAAACAAACACATATTGTTTGACGCATTAGTAACAAGTAATATTAGATATGGGATAGAATTCTATGGTTTAACATCATCATATCTCCTAGATAAAATCCAGAGAACACAAAACAAACTAGTTAAAGCTCTGTTTAAACCAGTGAATTATAAAAAAAAAACCAAAGACTTATTTCAAGAACATGAAATACTAAATGTTCAAAATCTTAGGAATTACATAATAATCTTAAATAACTATTTTAAATCTGAACACAAGGTAAAAGATGTAAAAAAAACAACATATCTAAGAAGTAAAAGTCTGCGATTTGAAATACCATTAGTGAAAAATTGTTATGGAATGAGGAATATGCGATATTACATTCCTTGGACCTTTAATCAGCTACCTAATAATCTCATGTCTCTCACAGGATTTAAACAAATTAAGAAAGAAGTAAAAAACTGGTTATTAACAAAATAATAAATGAATAAAAAAAAAAAAGAAGTATGTATAAAAACTGACTTAAAATTATAACATAGGTATTGGAAAAATAGTGCTTCAGATAATGCGTATGTTGATATAATGCTTTTTATTTTTACTAACGGATAAATGTATAGCCTATGTATAATCATATTCACTTGTAATACAATGTATGTAAATATTATGCAACCCACACAAATCCTTCGGATTTCGGGATGCAATGTTGATAAATAAACTGTCTATATATATATATATATTTATATAAAAAAAACATTTAACTTACATTTTTAAACAAACGTGGCTTGCAAATGCATAAGAAAAAACTGCAGCTCGTTGGTAATTTTAGGACTAATATCATGGAGGAAGGAATTAGGTTGGATGCGACACAACCATTTTTCGCGATGACTGGGCGTGGAGGGTGGGGGGGGGGGTCTGATGGTACTTGGAAAGTGTGAGCTGGCTACGTCTGATAGGCGAGTTTTTGTGAAACTGAGTGGCCCTCCTGCAGGATACAAGATTATAAGGAAATAAAAAAAAAATCAGTTTTAGTTGCCATGTACAGTGCTTATTTTTACAAGCATTTAAAAAAATGTTACAGTGGATAAAGTAATGGAAAAAGTTATAGGTAGGTTTTTTAATGAATTTAATGCTTTGCCATGCTTAAAAGAAAAATTAAAAATCGTCGCTTCAAAGGGCTTGTTTCCTTGAAAAATTCCAACACCGGAAAAATTAACCCTGCAGAAAAATGTTCAGGTTACAAAAATGTGTCGCAGAAAGCTCTGGAACATTATAGCACTGGGCTGTACATTTTCATGTAGCCTGATCTTTCCCGGCAGACATGGGAGGTTCTCTGGTTATGAATAAAGCTCCTGTGTTTTATAAACCATGTACTGTGGCTACAGCTAGTCCCTTCTTGAAAACAATGTTCGTCTATTACTTTTACACGTGCATCGATTTGGAAACTTAAATGAAATAATTGTAAATTAATGGCCTACTTTTAAAAAAAACCTTCAAACATTTTAGGTTTAACAAACATTCAAACAAATGGATCACTTGTTGAATTTTACCTACCCACTTGTGTAGCAAAAAATCCCATTACATACGAGATGCAAATTAACCTATGTTGATATATTTTAAGTGTTACGTAAACCAGAATTCAGTGTATTATGAAAAATTGTCTACAGCATCCCTGTAACCGGTGTAAAGCATCCAAATTGTACACTGTACGTTGTTATCTAATGTTTTGTGTGTTATTGCCCCTCTGAATCCGTGATCATCCCTAGTTCCCGACAATTGCATCAGGTTATGGAAAATTGCCATATACTATATATCTATTTCTTAATGGCCTATACAGAATGCACCATGTTGCTTGTGTCGGGTTCTACAAACGATAGACACTTAAAAGAGTCCTAGAATTGATAGTACGCGAAGTCAAACACACCCCTTTACCGAACCCCATGAAACGAACCCCATGATACTGAATATCGACCTACGAACTCGATCACTAGTCAACTCGCGCTTTGATCGTTACCATGCATGATAAATAGGGAGGTACAGTAATGACAACTTGCGCTAAATTCTAATCCAATGCAATACAGGTGTAGTACGTACGCCCAAATCTACACCACCAAAATTTAAATGCCTGAAGAAGATAGAACAGAGTTTACAACAGATGAATGGTGTCGAAAATTAGCAGAGACTGTTTCCAATTTTTTAGCGATTTTGTATGTGACTTTATGAATTTTTTCGGAAAATATTTTTATAAATTACTTTTAACTAACACATATTCAAATATTTTCGGGAACATTTTAAAATTTAAAATTAATTTTGTCCTGTAGTCAAAAATGAGGCATGTTACCTTATTGAATGTTACCTTCTTAGGCATGTATCTAATTGGTGCGGATTGCTATTTATTTAACTTAGCTAAGCGATTATCTACAGGTATTATGGGGTGCCGTCATATTTTGTATTATACGTTTTTCATTATCGGCCTCAATATCTTAATGGAATTGCGTACTCGATAATAAAAACTAAATTTCAATAATGAAAACGTTTTTCATTAATGGAAAACATTGTTATAATAGCAATTTAATTTTCATTATCGGGTTTCAAATTTGCAGGAGTTGATGCAGTAAACCGAATTCTCATTAATGAAAAATTGCTGTGTATTAATAGAAATGTGCATAAAACAAGCGTGTTGCGAAATCGAACGAAAAATGACGTCGGCAAGAGGTAAACTCAAAGATACACCGGATTCACAGTTTGTCACTATGCACCGCCACACCCAGAAATGGAATTTTCCACTAACAGGGAAATTCAATTTTCATGTGAATGGATAATAATTTTTCGTACTTTTAACATGTTTCAAAAATTTATTCAAATTATCGGAATTTCTGTTAACAAATACATTCCATGATTTGCAGTTGTGTTCTTTTGTTGATAATGAAAAATGTTTTCTGTTAACGTAAAGTACTTCTTATCTCAATTTAATTTTCATTATTGACTGAATTTTTCTCGTGAGGCCAAGTAGAAAATATGGTTTGGTTTATAATAATAATATAATAATGTTTATTTCACAAGAAAAAGGAAAACGGACTAACGGGGCAGATGTAGCCACTAACACTGGTTCTGCAAAATTAAACAAGACAAGATAAATGATAATACAAGCAAAATAAGACCAACAAAATGATTAAGTACAAAGAAATGTAAGGCAAAGTACTACTTACGAACGTTTGTAGTGGGAACGTTTGCGTTACCCGACCGACCCTATTTTTACGAGCCAACCCTAGACTTTTTTTTTCTTTATAAGGAAAAAAAAAAATCCCTTGACGCTCAATGCTACTATACAAAAATGCTTCCTGGGAAAAGGATAAATGTTGCTGTGTTGCTCTTGATTACATAAAAAAAATTCTAATTTTTAAAGTAAAACTTTCCAACTTTGTAACAAAAAAAAAGTATAAAAAAATTTCCGACCGTCACTATTTTTTTTAAATGTGCAACACAAACCTAAAAAAGTTTTTATTTGGCCTAATGGATGTGAGGCTGATGGTGAAAATTAAACTGCGATAATGAAAAATGTGTAATAAAAAGTACTATCATATCTCTTCCCCCCCCCCCCCACCCCTTTCTGGCAATGACCGATTAGGGGTGACACGATAATCATAATTTGGTAATACAGTATCACGAAAAAAAAATTTGTCGATTATCGTATCGCACTTTTTCTGATTTATTGAATTATCATGCCAACCTCGCTGCCTAAATTGTCATATCTCGGTAACTGTAAGCATTAGAAACGAGCAGTTTGTGGCGTTGCATGCGGAATTCCAAGGGCTCTCCAACCACATGTGCAATACTGTTGCTAGCTACTTTAGCTGATTGGAGCGTTAGTTTAATGCAGACAATATTTAAGCATTAAGTAGCAACACAGCTGCTAAATTGTTTGTACATGGCGAGGAAGTAATGGACAATGACAAGTGCATTTTCATGTCTACTGGCCAAATGAAGAGTGCCACACAATTCACGTTCGTGAAGTTTGCACTTTAGGCTTCAGCCAAATTTTTTTTTTTAATTAACAAAATTAAAATGATTATTACAGCCTCAAAATTTGTTTTATCGAGGTATCTATTATCGTGATAGTTTTAAAAAGTTTTATCGGTATAAACAATTTTTGTATCGTGCCACCCCTATGACCGATCCATTACCGGATTCGTAAAGAAGCTAAATTTGCAGTAACTATTAGAACAGAGAAACCAGTAGTGTCTGCCTGAAGCAATGTGAACCTCGTTTTGTACTTCGTTTTTTGCCTGGACTTCTGAAGAAGGTGGATGCTGCGTTATTCCACCAAAAATTCAAGTGGACAGAGTTTGTGATTGTTCATTTATTAGTGGTGACGTGTAAACTTTGAATTGCAATTAAGTTGGACTCCTTGAAGTAAATGTTGTCTATTGTGTACAAGCCCTGTTTTTATGCCATATTGCCATCAGGTTTGTTGCTTGCTTTCTTGTGAACATGACTTAGAATGTCTTTTCTCCCCTTCATTCACTCATGATCCGAGCATTGTCGCCGTTCGATTTTGTTGTTTAATGCCCCTTTTACGTTTTTTAGTGCTGCGTATCTGGGTGTAAATGTTCCCTGCTTTGAATAGCTTAATTTTGTGTGACTAAAGAGGTGTTCTTTGTCCTTCTCAATTTGCTCGCCTACTGCCTCATCAATATTGACTCTTTTCGTTTGTTGATGCATTAACAAAGGGTCTTTCCCTCCTAGGTGTGCCATGTTCAGTGAGCCCCACCCCCGCATCCAGTATCGATGGGGTCGCACCGTAAGCACTAGGAGCGAAGAGGTGCAACTTGTGCTATCATTTGATAAGGTTAGTGGAAATTCATTCAATTCCATATAAGCCTACAGAACAAAAGATTTTCGTGGGTGAATTTTAACTTTTTACAATCAAATTGGACATGAGAAATGTCTGCTAATTCGCAGAATTCTGTTTTTCCTTAAGTTGGTTGGTAGTTTCTGTCTGTAACGAAAACTGGTTACATTTTTATCTTATTACTTTGCCAAATTTTGATGAATTTTGTTTTGGTAATCTTTTAAACCTTTTTCCGAGCTCTCCACTCATGTTAATTCCAAGACAGTAACTCAAAACTTTTCAATGGTATTCGGCATAATACGAAAGGTTTTTGAAAATATAAAGAATCCTCATTGTGCACATTATTTTCTTTTAGTGTACTAGTACTTTTTTTTAGTGTGTTTATTTTCTTAAAAATTGTAGTACACAGCCCTCGGTATTTGGTTTTTTTGGGTAGGCTTTCAAAAAAAATGTCATCTTTTGGTGAGAGGCTGGTCTCGTACTGGTTAAAAGTTCTAATTATAATGTTGAACACTTGTTTAACTCCATTCTTGACTCTCTTTGACACCTTTAAACATAAAATAACACTGAATAGTTGATATTTGTTGCATCGAAGACTTGAGTAATTTAAACTGTTATTCATATTTTCTTGGTTTTGTGGCGAGTTTCTTCATTTGTTAACATTGAACTGTCAGCCGTTCTTATCTTTAATGGTACTGAGCAATTCTCAAGTGTACCAATTGTAGAAAAGTTAGAAATTAACGCTACATAATTCTCAATTAGTGTTAATTTATAACTTTTCTCAACATCACACAAAAAAGTAAATTTGTGTTTCTAATTGAACTCTTATCTAGTTTGATGAATAGAAATAGAATTGCCGATTGATTAGCACTATTTATTAGCTGAAAAAATCAAACAGGTATTTTACAGGTATTTGTATGAATAGAAAAATACAGTAGAGCTCAATCTTTCTTTTGCGTGTAGGAATGAAAACTATGATTAGACAGAAATGTTCCATCATCTAATTATAGTAATAGGGCTTTTCATGTGGAAACACTAAAAGGCAAATTCATAAAACACTTTGCTATTTAAGATACCTAAGTAGGTACACTGTGGCAAATTTTCGTGAGCCATAACTTTACATCTTCCTGGTTGTTTTTGCCGGTTTGTACTTTCTCATTTGTCTTGCGTTGCCTGGATGCAAGTTCATACTCCTGATAATTCGCCACAGCATACTTGGGACGTTAAAATGGTAAATGTGGGAAGTAGGCTATTCGTTTTTTAAGTGTTTGAAAATGGCCTTGCGCCAACAGTAATAAATGTGATTTCGATCGCTGAAAAAAAATTAATTGAAAATTCTTGGGGACAGCAGTAAAAAAATAATGAGCAATTTCCATTTTTGTTAGACACACTTTCTTGCTATAGATGCCATAGGCAATCAACTAGAGGTAGTTGTTTCGGTTTTTAGTAGCCTACCATGGTTTTGGTATTGCTAAAATTGAAACCAAAATCTGTATTTTTATATATGTTCTACCCAGTAGTAGAATTCTGCGACACTAATTGTGTCGAAATAAATTGTCCACATACAATCTGTTTTATCATAATATGATAAGACGGATATCATATTATGATATAAAATATGATATTTGATTGGTTTATCCAGTGCTTAAATTTATTGACGAGACGATGTTCTCTAGATGTTGACAAATTTTGACATGCCAATATACTAAATTAACCTGCTTCAGAGGTTCCCAGTGGGGTTAGCTTAGTAGTTAATAGTAGGTAGGCTACCAACTGTTAACTCAATTTTTAATCCCATAATCAGTCAAGCACGTTTCTTCATTCATGACTACAAAATTAACATCGAAATTGGGTAAAAATTATTGGTTTAAGTCAAGATCGTAAAATGCAAATTATTACATTCCAAGGACTTTTTTGGTTCTGGAAAAACTAGGTTGTCAAATTAAAATTACAAAATATTGGACCGTTACTCTGAGAGCTCACTAAGATGTGTTTTAGTGTGTTCCGTAATAACTTTCGTTCTCAATATCAAATTACTCTTAATTAAGCCATGAAAAAAATGTTTGGTTTACGGGTGAGGTTGCAAATTGAAGCACCAGGCATTTTATTTTACTGATCCCGATTCTTCAACAAGTAAAGCTTAAAGCTGAAAACATGTAAAGAAACCCTAAAAATATATAATATATTGCTAATAAAGTATTTAACTACTATTCAGTGTTTTTTCTAAGTTTTTGGCACATAACTTTTTTGTGGTTCAAGCTAGAGGTTTGAAATTGGCACCATTGAAAAGCTCGTTTCGAGCCGGTTAAAATGGTATATTGGAATGTCAAAAACGGTCAAAATTTGGCAGAAATATGATTTTTAGCGGATGGACCAAGATTCAAATAAAATATTTTGACCCGCGATAATTTAAGGCACCCGCACACAGCGTCGGACTAGGGATGAAAGGGCGCCTGTGCCATTTATCAAAATGGCCGGTGAGGGGCGCTATGCTTTTCACAGGAAACTGACGAAGTGATGGTGCCTACGGCCGTAGGGGTTTTGGGAAGCGCTCTAAGCTCTCCAAGCACAAGCAAAGTCCAAGCGTATTCTGTCGTCATTTCTGGTTTCGACGTGCATTCTTAAACACACATCCTATATTTCAAGTAATACTATTTTTAGAAATTTTGGACTGGGTTGGGGGGGGGGGGGGCTTTTAACAAATTTGTTAAAAACGTAAGGAAAGGTCATCAGCGGACAGGAAATTCAAAACCATTTATTTTTCTTGGTGGAGATGAGAAAAAAATAGACTAACAAAAGGGCGCATTGTAACGTATGGGCGCCTACAATGGCACTATGGCCAGTCCGAGCCTGCCCGCACACACCTGTAAACCAAACAATTAACTTTGCATGGCCTTAGGGTGTGACATGCGGATTCTGCACCGCAGCAAGGACTTCACGTTACGACTTCACGTTAGGATTCGGTGTCAACCTTCCCAAATCTCGACTAACCCTGTTACGTACCTTCCAGTTTCTCTGCATACATTCGATCTCCTCCATGTGACCGTGATGCTGTTCCCCGACCCTATCGACACCGTCCAGACACGGATTATCAATTTCTAAATCGACCGTCCTACACTCTTCACGACCTCAAATCCTTCATCGGTACTTTGGACTCTCTCACACTACTACTTGAAAGCTTCAAAACCGCTTCGCTGTGGACAGTCTCAGCTTTTCCTTCCACTCACCGCCAAGTGTTGAGAAACCTCGGCTTGGATGGTCGCCACTGTTGGGGTCTGTCATTTCTGAACAGAAGCAGAGTTGGAAGTTCGTACTAGGCAAGGAAAACTAACACAAGTATTATGTGGGCAATTGACAGTTCTAGCACATTTAACGGTTGCTTACCTTGTTAGCTGCAGTCGGCCGACGGACTTTGCTTGACCTTGAAGACGTTGCGGCGTGAGGCCTAACACACGGTGTTGGCCTTCGGATTCTACCGCTTTCGCTGCTCTTGTTCTCCGGCCTAATTATCTCGGTCGGGAAGGCCCCTTATGCATAAGGGCCTTTCTTCCTTCTTGAGCTTTTACTTGGGACGAAGGTTATCACCGCGATCGCTAGCGCCGATTGTCATGTTGACTGCTCCAAAAGTCCAACACGTCCTTCGTCGTTCGCTGTCAGTCAGCAACAGGCATGGCCGTTGGCCAAAACAGAAGTGCACCACGTAAACCTGGTGGCTTACTTCTTACAGCCACTTGGATCAAGACGGTCATCTTCCAGGCCTATGACGCCATCGATATCATCTGTGCAGAACAAGGTATCCGTGTTACCGCTCATGAACTACCAGCCATTTCAGCGTCCTGGGCACACTATAGCAACATCCCCATCACTGACATCATGGAAGTCTTCTCTTGGAGAAATCCGAGTGTTCACTCTCATTACTTACGTGATATGACTGCACACACCGATGGCCTATACCATTTGGGCCCCTTTGTGGCTGCCAGGCGGATACTATAATCCCGTCAAGCAGACGCTCCTGTCTCATCCGATATCCCGTCTTCTCTACGTTCGTAGCAAGGTTTTCTATTAAACTTTGGGGATCCGGCATGCTACCTTAGGAGGCTCCGCCACGTGGCGCACACCACCTTTTTATGAGGTCTGTGAAATGCTAAAATAGAGGTAATGGATATTTTCATTGCAGAGATACATCAAAATGCGAGGGGTACCTAGTTGATTTTTGTTTTTATTGCCTACTGAAAATATACATTGCCTAAACATTCCCATCCTCCTCCCCCATGTTGCCACTGGCACGTTAATAGGGGAACAAAAAATGAAGCAGCTGCCGTCGATTCGGCTTATAGGAGACCGCAGAACCGATGCGCAGTAGGTAGCAACGCCGGCAATGCTCCAAAGTCTTTAATCTCTAGTATAAAAGAGCATGGGAGAATGAAAATGCTAAACTTCAGGTAATGTATACTTTCAGTAGGCAATAGAAATAAAAATCAACCAGGTGCCCCTGGTATTACGACGATTTTGTTGCTGTGCATCAATTTTTTCTTCTCAAGTGTACGTCATGGTGGGGAAAGTATTGATACAAACTTATCTGATTTTAACGGATGTTGAAAATTCAGTATTCCATTTGAATATTTTTTTCAAAGCTGTACAATAGGGTTAACCCCCAACATAGTAGTTCAAAACTACTTGTTTCCCATTTAGATAACTGCACCATGTTTTTGGTGTTTTCCTTATGGTATCAGGCCTTCAGGCTTTTTCTTTTTTCAGATTTGTTGGGTAGGAGCTGCTTTGGTACCTGATAATTAGGTTTACGTTAATGGCTTTAGGCATAAGACAGGCATTGATTTTATGACATTTAGTGTAAAAATAACTTTTCGACCGAAGGAATCCGTCCTTGATATCTTAAAGAAATCTCCTTTGGGCTGAACTCGTCTTCTGAGCAGATGAGCAGTGTTCTCCATTCAGGGGTGGGATATGTTTGGACAAATGCCAGTGACGCAATTAATTTTTCCACCGATCGTTTGATTGTGTTGTCATCGGCCTTTGGATTTGGAGCATTCCATTACTTAGGGTAGTGAAATTGGATGCCAAAATAGTCAGCAGGGAGGGAACCTACATCAGTTTTAAAATGCTTCCTTTTTCTGTTTAGAATTGGGCTTTCATGTGTGTGTTTGTTGTCAGCCTGTGACAGTTGAATGCTTCCTCTTTTAGTTATGCAAAGCAGAGTAAAGGAATTTCTTACCCTGTCCTGCTGTCTGTCTATTTGTACGCATGACAACTTATAAATCAATTGTCTGACTAGTTTAAAATATTGTACATGTTTTGTGCTCAAATGACCCATATCCTCAGATGGTTTTTAAAACTTTCGTCAGCACTGTGTTCCATGTATACTACCAACTTTGTAAAAACTGTTTGAGGCCATGAATCGTGAATCCACGAAAATTAGCGGTTAAAAAGAATCAAGCATCTTGTCAACTGCCATGGGAAGTTGCATGTAAACTTCCATGTTGCATGTTATTTATAATTTGAAATTTTTACAGCCCTTAAAAAATCAAATTAAGGGAAATTAATTAGAAATTAATGTGAAACTAGCCATATCGTTGCTTTGCTCTCTATTGGCGTCGATTCACGCTTCATAATTTTAGTTGATTTCGGTGTTATTAGTTTGCCCAAGAATTTATAGGTGTTTGCCTGATCGAACTTGGATGTGATGAGCAATTATCAGAACGTTTTTTCGCTTATTCGAGGGTCAAATTGCAGCAATGAACATAGGCCTACTCAAAGCATAATTTCATTATCTTTCATTTGGCGCTACACTCATCTTTGTAGGTGCCTTTAGTTCAAGTGGAGTATAGGTACACACATGCTTGCATGCTGGTCTCACATAATTATCAAAATATAGTTATCATTATATCCAATGTGGCTTGATTCTTGAAAAAAAAACAGGCTCTACCCCCTGCCCTCGTGCAAAGTGCCCCTTTTTTTCTGAAAAGTGTCCTTTTTCGGTGGAGCACTGATGTAAAAGAGCTTAAAAAAGGACTGCAAAGAGGGGCAGAAAAGGGTTACCCATAAAAGGGGGGTAAAACGAGATTAAAAAGCAAGAAACAAAAAAAAAAAGCCCTCCCAAAAAACGTTTGCCCCTGCCCTCTCGGGGGCCTGTGCACGGCCCTGGTGTGCGTCCATTAGTATTGTGATTGAATGTGTGACATAACTCCCTCCTCCCACCAAAAAAAAAAAAAGAAACTTCAATTTGGCCTACATTTGTCTCGCTTATGGGGCTTTCATATATTTGAAGTCTATGTAACTTAATTCTAGGAGCACCCGTTCCCTCTGAAGTGGGATAGTCGTCGGCTGTTGTACATTTCAGAAGATCCTGTGGCCACACCCTGCGGTCGTCATGGCGCCAAGCTATTGGTGGATGGAGCGACATATCCATGTGATAGTTTCACTGTGGCTTCGTCAATGTTCGAAGTGAGCATTTACACCAAAGGTAAGGTTATTTCTAAACGAAAATATGGTTCAAAAACCTTTTTATGATTTAATAGTTTTTTTTAACTGCATTAGAAGAGTGAGAAAGTGATTTGTTCTGTCAAATGGGTAGGTCGTCAATAGTTATGGGTCATTGACGTGTTCTTGATAGCTTTGAGGGTGGAGTTTGCTGTTATTGAACGATTCATTCTTTTGCCGAATGTCATAAAACATATTTTTACTATTGCAGACAGCAGCAGCGACGAGGATCAGTTGCCATTTCTGGTGGCAGCTAAGCAGCAGAAGGAGTCTAAAGGATCGCCATTACAGAAAGTGAATGGGGATTCTCATTATGACAGAAATGTTTGGCGCCCATTCGACACAACAGCACGATGGTCCAGCAATGAAGAACTGACAAGATCGGACCGTTCGAAGAGGAAATTGCGATTTGGTGATTCTTCAACCACTTCACAGTTTGATAACAGTTTTCATGAACGTTCAAAAACAATGGAAGGAACACGGATATTGCCAGTGCGAGGCGCTTCAACAGCAGTAAATGGTATTGGTAACTATGGTAGGTGCCTGTCAACAGGTTCCTTGAGTCACATTCCGTGTCGTGATGAAGTTTATTCCAGCATGGATGACTTCAAGAGGACACTTAGTACTGACCATGGAGAGCATCCCTGTGACCAACACCATCCAGGGCATCGTAGTCTAATAACATCAGTTGAGGTGTTGTCCGACTCTCAGGTACCTCATCAGCGGTATGTTAAAAGATCTGTAGAGATGTCCCATAACACAAACCAAGTTTTTACGAGCTTTGAGAAATCCTTAGCCATTGTTGATAATGCAACAGAAGTATGTAGTGGTTCAGAACGATTGGTAGAAGTAGGCTTATCTGGTCACGAGACGACTTTAAATATGGTGACCGTCCACTTGCGAGATTGTGAATCTCAAACTGGCGATTATGAAACGGATGACTCTTCAGCTCCTCTTGAATTGTCAAGAGAACTGGAAGAAGTTGAGGATTCGTCCCATTTGTTTATGGCCGATGCTGCCCAACCATATGAAAAAGATAGCTTTATTAAATTGGAAGATGAAACTGATCACGAAGGCACAAAAGATGAACTAGAAGGTGAAATTACTAAGAAAGTGGAATTTGATGATGGCCCTCCCTCCTTTAGGGTGTCTTCCCCTTTTCCTCTTTCAAATGAAACAAGTATAGATGTGGTGGGTCTTCCTACAGATGAAACTAGTGCCGATGAAACGTTTGACCTTGAGCAGAAACCTGTTGACAGTCAAGATGCTGCTGCAGTTGCCTCCTCTGATGAAATGGACGAAAGCCAAGAGGCCAGTGAAACAATAGACGACTATATTATGACACCTGCAGTGTCTGCGTTGGCCAGAGTGGCAGAGAAACCAAGCGTGCCGTCAAGCCCAGATGTCGATGCTACAGACGAGTTAGAAGGGGGCGGAGGTGTGTCAGCCGACGAAGTCTTCCGTGAAGCCGGTTCTGCCTTAGCTGAAGAGTTTTTACCACCGCCGATTGATGCTGATTCTTCCGAACCAGTGAGCGGCGTTCCCACTGGAACAGACAGTGGTGTAGCCGAGATAAAGCAGGACCTTGCTGATGAGGAAAACGTTGAGCCCACAAAGCCAGAACGTGAAACAGAGGGTGACGAGTCATTGGAGGAGGTGAAGGAGCGTGTTAGCGATCGTGAACGCCAGGTTCGTCGCTTGCAGCAAGAAATTCTACTTCTCGAAGATTCTCACCGCTATTTGTACAGAGAAAGGGCTCAGCTGCTCCATGAAGCTCAAACTAACAAATCATTGGTTGAGGTAAGGGAAGTTTGTTCTCTGCATTATTATCTTGAAATGTGTGTGTACATGTTCTTCTTAGTACATGGATTGTTATCGTTCACTATTACTCAGTCGAGTAACGCTAAAATTAAATCACCAACTGCTGAATTTCCTTCACCATTTGGTAGTGGTGACCTAAATTGGTAATGGTTGGTCTTACCAAATTTGATATGTGGTCAGCTGTTGGCTCAGTCAGCCTAATGATAATTTTTGAATATTTTTAGTCATCCGGACAAAACCTTTAATATCTATGCAGCTTTGTTATACTTATTATGGGTGCGTGACTCAAAATTTTTCGAGTTCAAGGTTGAGGCTAGATGTTTGAACTAGATACGAGTTAAAATAACACACAAAATATTTTCAAGTTTTGATTTTTTTCTAACTTCTGTCGGCTTTTAATGTTGCATACACCATTTTAAAGGGCTTACTTTCGGGTGAGGTGGGGGGGGGGGGAAGGAAGCTTTCCAATGTTCGAACCCCAAGTTGAAGTCGAAAAATCACCTTATATCACGCTTATTTTCACAATCCCACGAAATAACAAAATTTCAGCAAATTTTCGATAGTCAGCAGTCCTGGAGGTGTAATGGCTTGGATGACTATTATCTTCCGGCTCCACAACAACACAGTTCACTATTTATTTCGTGGGATTGTGAAAATAAGCGTGATATAAGGTGATTTTTCAACTTCAATATGAATTTTCACAGTAGACCACGTGACATTTTCAAACCCCAAGTTAGATTATATGTACAAAATGTGTGGTTCCTTTTTGTTCCAACGTCATATAGTACCAGTTAATGAAGTAGAACTTGCTCAGAGGCTGGTGCTTTGAAAAATATAAGCAACAATTAGTTGCTTGTTTTTTAAACTTTGCTCAAAATCAGTCTTGCTAAGTATACAGCCCATTTGATGGATAATAGCTGGACGACTATAATGCTGGATTGGTTTGGTGTGTGTAGGACAGAAAAAGTAATAGTAAGCTAGCGCTTTAATACCGTCCAGTCCGCAGTTACTGCAATTGTGTAGGTACATACTTATGTTAAAGAACATAAGAAAGTATGCGTAAGTACGTAAGTAAGTACATAAGTATGTTAAGAACTTAACGAGTGTTGGACCAAATTGGAAGCTTCGATCGCTACTTCAATTTTCAGCCAATACACTGAAATAAAAAACTGTCTTGCCTAGACTTGAACCAACATCAGAGCATCCTTCGACATATCTATAATCAACTGATTTGCGCACTGAGCTGCGATCACATTAAAACCCACTTTTTAAGAAATGTATATGGTGCATGGATTTTATAGCAAAAAAAGAAGAAATAAAAATTACTGAGTAGAGCACTGTAATCTTCTTTCATAATGTTCAACTCTCCTCGTTCCTTAAGAACTCTTATATGTTCCTGTTGATTTATATGTATTAGAAAACTCGAATAGATATCCAATAACAATAAGATGTGTTCTGCCAGTTTATTGAACCAACAGTACGCAACTCGAAACTAAAAACTCAGATACTCAACTCGAAAAAAAAAAGTTAGTCACACACCTCTAACATTTATTCGTAGACATACCTGGTGTAATGTGTGCTAATCTAGTTATAGTTTTGTCTTAATTATGTAGCCATTCTTCCCTCTTCTTCCACCCACCTCTCCACGTGAAACAACACCTGTTCTCTTACGACTGTGTCGTTCACTTTGCCCCAAATATGAATCCATCCTCCCCCCCCCTCCCCAATCCCTGATACCTTAATTCTTTTCCCAAATGTTTTTCCTGTAGAAATCTGCTACCACGTAATCCTACAATATAAGGGAAAGTGAGTGTTCTAGGAAAATAACGGAGCGCGAGAGTTAAGCTTCGAAGACTGCCTACTAGATGCCACTATTCTCGAAAACAAAACTAACGTAACACAGCAAGTAACTACAGTTCCCGATTCACCTGGCTTTTGGCATAACGATCCCAGGGACAGTCACTCCCAGTTACTGGCATCAACTTAAGAGAAGAAAGTTTTCCTCTTGGCCAGCTGTATGTGACAGCATCAAGAGCTTCAAATCCATTGATAGTATACGTATTGCCATATAATGATAAATCAACCAGAAATGTTGTTTGCAAACAGGTTTTAAAGTGACTTAGAATAGTTTTGAATTCAAGTAAACCGCACTTAACGCTTTGATTGGATTTGTCATACAAAAAACTTGTCCACACTTTCCCATATTATGATCCCGGGCGAAACTGGGTGCTAGGGTACAATATACAGAGCGTGTCAAATAGTTTTCCCTCTTTTCCACACACTTTGACAGCCAGACTGCGACTTCACTACCTGCTCCTCTACTTCCGTCCTACTGGTATTGTAACGTAGAATGTTCATCTGAAATAGACAGAAAATAATGGTGTGCTCTGTTTGTATTTCAGGACAATTCTGGGGTGTTGGCTATGTCTGAAGACAGGCGATCACTTTCCGAGGAAGTGAAGGCACTGCGACTGCAAGTAGCTGAGCAGGAGCGTGCTAACTCATCCCTTGAGTGGGAGGTTAAAGAATTGCGGACAAGGTTAGATAGCAATGATCCTTCGGAAGTTGCCCAGCTCCTCGAGGAGATGCGTTCGTTGCGGGATGAGCTTTCTCTTCTAGCTGACCGTAACCGGGATTTATATGACGAAATTACGGCTCTTAGGGAAGAAAACGGGCGTCTGAGGCGGCGTCAAAGTCTGGAAGCTGTGGCAAAGGCACGAGCCCCTGCCCTGCTGGCTTTTGTTACCACTTCATCTGATCCATCTCAGCGAACTGTTCTGCCCCCTACCAGCGTTTCTTTTCCAGATGTTGAACACTTAGGCAAATCAGAATTATCAAGTGGTCTTGACAGAAGCAGTCAAACTATGGATGATCAGTTGCCCCATAGAGATAATGCTGATATATTCATGCAAGGAATTCCCATTTCTCCTATCAAGGGTGAAGGTTTGGAGATTGGCCCAAGAGGTCCTGATGTGTTGGTCTCGTCTAACTCCGAATCTGAAGGAACACAATATCAAGAATTGCCTCCTGCCTCCTCCACCGAGTTTCTTTCTTCCAGACAGACACCGGAAACGATTCAAAGAGTTCCCACTCCTTTAACCGATGTCACGACTCAGACACCTTGTCGCTCTCCGAAGATGGAAGATTTTCATGAAGTGGGTGACGGTCGACGTTCATTTGGCGTGCAGACAACGGAAGCGAATGCAGGCCTAGAAAATGCACTAAGTCCCGGGAGTGTTCGCTCCAGCCGAAGGCGTAATTCGTCTGGACGCCAGTCAAATCGCAAGAAGATTTATCATCATCACAGTTGTAGCAGGGGTAAGTAAAATTGTTTGTCTGATCCGTTTACAGATTACGTAGTCTTAATGTGTAGATCCTGAGTGCGCAGTCATCCTAGCATTGTTAAGAACCCATTGGACGTGTCTTGTTTAAATTTTAATTCCTGTGTAAGACTTATAATAATTCGAGATTGGATAATTTATCTTAATGACTGAGCAGACTGAAAATGCTGAAAATGACCCATTGGAACATCGCTGACCTGTCATACACTTATTGTTTGTTACACGGTCTCCTGGATTATGATCCATCTATCTTTTTAGGGGACGGACCAGGGGTAACTCCCTGAAGTTGGGAACTCTTCAGATTAAACTGCAGAAAATGCTTTTGCAAATAGGGTCATTAACACATGGAATATGCTTCATCTGATAATGTCGTCATGGCACCCTCTATCAATTGTTTTAACTCCAGGCTAAATAAGTGTAATCTACTACCATACACATCAGCCTATTCCTAGTGTGACTTTTATAACGTTGCGCAGGTTATTTATATTTGGTTATTAGTATCTGTTGTCACTTAATGTTGGTAAGATATCAGTGCTTTCTAGTACAACCCCTATGTTACTGTTTTGCTAGATTACTCGGCAAATAAACTTTTATTACTACTATATTTATGTATTATTTAAATAATAAAGAGCCTAAATGCAGCTTGTAATTCTTGGTCGGTTTATCAAAACTATTTGATGGCTGCCTTACTATTGATGTTGCGAATCTGAAGACTAAACCATCAATCTTTATTGCAGCCCCTTTTGGTCAGCATATGTCTAGTTCAGTGGGTTTTGTTAACGATCCCTCAAGTGATAGCGGCAGTTCAACAGATTCACTGTTGACAGAAGCGGACACCATCATTCGAGAATCGATGCACCAACTGCTAGATGGAGGTATGAAAGTAACTTTGGAAGTTGATCTTTCAATTATTGTGGTTGTTTGCTCTTCAAGCACTGTAGTATTTCATTGTGGTACTGTAAGCTAAAAATCATGTTATAGAGTCGACTAACTCAACTATTTCTTCGTCGACGGTGAATTTTGAATACGGCACTGGAATCTTCTTCAGGCCACAAAAATGTATACACTATTGACACACAAATGACACCCATGACTACATCGGTTCATCTTTTAAGCTGCAGTGGTCGTTTGGTTTTGAGTTGTTTTATTGCCTCTGTTGTGATTGGGCAGCTCAGTTTTGGTGCTTTTTCATTGTTATGGGTTTGTGGGTGAGAGCAAAAACCTGCAAGCGCCGACTACTGTGGTCTCCAAAAGACATCACTTTACCACAATACCATGGAAACCAAAAAGTCCACTTTTGTTTTCCATGGTATTATGGTAAAGTGTATCTTCTTTCTGATGTAATTTGTGGGTGAGAGTGAGGTGAGGCCTTAATTTGGCTGAAAGTGCCCTTAGCAAGGTAGTGGATTCTGTGTGGCAATGCCTGGGATTCAAGCGCAAGTTTTGGATATGCCCGTAGTTTCTCTTCATAGAGGAGAATTTCAGTATTTTCAAAATCGGGTGAGTGTCCATTGTCAGCGTACTGTACAGCCAGGCCATCGTTGAGATCAAATTGTTGGACCACTGTTTTATGCTTTTGAATTTCGCGTTTTCGTGTGTAAATACAGTGGAAATACCGTAACGGTAATTACTCTGAAAGTTCATCACAAATAGCCATCAAGTTTGGGAAGAAATACGCACAATTTCAGAAACGAAAGAACATAAGCACCAATATTCTTGCAAATTTGCGACAAACATCGCGTCTGGCTTTATCGGGAACTACTACTAATTGTCGGTAAGCTTCTTTCTACATCATCACCCTGTGTATTACCATTTGAATTCAGTGTTCCACCTGGCGAGGCCTCCATTCAAATGGTAATACACAGGGTGACAATGTAGAAAGAAGCTTTCCGACCAGTAGTAGTGCCTGATGAAGACAGACGTGCCGTTTGTCAAAAATTTGTAAGAATATTGGTGATTATATTCTTTCGTTTCCAAATACAGTGGAGTAGTAGTGTATATATTTTTTGAATCAAGTTCAGCATTGAAAATTCGCCTATGAAGAAAGAGTTAAGCGAGTCGATTTTATAACATGGTGAAAAACCGGCAGGCGGCATTGTCAGTGTCGAATTACAGACATGACGCAAGATTGTTTCTTCGAGAAAATACTGATTACACTTTCACAACCAGTAAGAAAACACACTCACCATCATTCGATAATGGATGCACCAACTTCTAGATGGAGGTATTAAATTAATTTTGGAAGTTGATCCTTTCAATTATTGTGGTTGTTTACACTTCCAGCATTGTATCGTTTCATTGTGGTATTGTAAGCTAAAAATAATGTTATAAAGTCAACTCGCTCAATTATTATCCTGTCTTCTTCTTCGGAAGTACTACACAAAAAAAAAGAAAAAATATGGTATGCTACATGATAATGTTTGTCCAAATCGAATCTACACTCAACTGTGTCATTACCATTGATCTCTATGAACCCCCCAAGGCCTTATGGTCCAGGTCCCATTGCACATTGCGCTTCACTGTTAGATTATTTTTATCATGAAACAATGTAAAATGCCCATTTTTAAACTAAGCTAAGTCTGTCCCATACCGACTGTTTTGGTAGCCCAACACCAATGCTTTAGAAAAGGGGCTAATTTTGAAGATAATGAATAGAACGTAAAGGACAAGACGCAACAAATTTTTTTTGGATTTTACCATTTTCTGTTCGTTTAAGATTCAAGGAGCAAAACTTAGTACAAAATTATCCATTATCCGGCTGTGCAAGTAAGTGTGGTGACCTAAGGCCACGAAAAAAATTAGTCAGTTCTCAGGCTCTGCCTGGTGGTCAAATTTTCTCCTGGTCATTGTTTTTTATTTGCTATACTACGTGCCACAGCTGTTTACCATGATGTCATCATGAGTTAGCCGATGACGAACGAGAATAGCGGATCCTTGGCCTTCTGAGTGGATCAGCCCAGTCATGTAATGCGCGCGTCACGGCAAACAGCCTTGGCGCGTGGTATAGACAAGCTAGGTGAAAACCTTAGAATTTTTGTACAGCGTTATTTAACAGTGAGTATTCGTCACGAACTTTAACCAAGGTAAAATGACAGAATTTACCAATTTATTTGGTATTCAAAAAAAGCAAAATTTATTACCGTACAAGGAAAAGCAATTCAGTTAGTTGAATATAAATATTATAGTGACTCACGAATAACTACGCAC
>JAHWFP010231428.1:0-29756 GCA_023313725.1 Lithobius niger
GAAGAAAATGGAATTGCAGTTCACTGTATGAAAACTGAACACGAAATTGGCTGGGACAAAACAAGGACACTAGTAAGAGCAAACTCGAGAAGAGATCGACACCTACGGTGCCTCGAGTCTATTGCGATCCAGCACCACTTGAAGAATAACATCCCCCTAATGAACATCAAGGGCCCATCTAACCCAAACGTCATGCACTTGGTTGGAAATGAATTAGATGGCATACTGAAGCAAAGATGGAGTGAAAGAAGCAAGTAATAAATGTGCCTAGGCCTTGTTTATTGCGAGAACCACGTAACATTGTAAATGTATTGGTGGTCATGCCGCTTGTTGTGCTTACCTTGTAAATATAGGTGGCCATGCCGCTTGTTGTGCTTACCTTGTAAATATCGGAGGCCGTGGACGTTCTTTTCTTTTGAAGCAAGCAGACGAAAAAACAAGCAGACGAAAATGTAACTAGAAGATTCAATTTTCTTGACCCTGCCTGAAGAAAACCAGAAGACTCAATTTTCTTGACCCTGTCTGATGAAGATTGTTGAAATACAATCGAAAGTTTGCAAGATACTGACAGTATCTTGTTTTTGAAAGTGAGCGTAATGAGTAATTTCCAAGATCGAAGTACATATGAAATAAACATGGCTTATTTTTTCAGCGAGAATACAGCTGTTGCTGCACATACAAAATCCAAACCCAAGAGACCCCACAGTGAGGATTCTGTTGAAATTAAAGCTAAAACTGTAGACATTAAGCGTGTAGCATACCAAGTTCAAAAATAGGTAAAACTGCAATTTGCAGAAAAAATGCTATTATGCTATAATCACAGAATGATCAATGTCCTCGCCCTCAACGCGAATGAGTGGGGAGTTTGGCCAGAGTTTTTCTTTGGCGCGACAGGTGTACGAGGCCGGGGAGAGGGCTGTTGCTAAATCATCATTCAAAGGTGGTAAGTCGTCTTCACAGAACAAAACCGAAACCCAAAACTTGCAGAATCGAGTTTTCTTCAGATAACGAAAAACTTGAGTTAGTGAAATCACCCCACGACCTTCGTCAAAAATTTCATCATTCTTTGATTTCATAACTTTTTCAGTTAGCGTGGATTTCTTTGAAGAAGAGCGACGTGATCGAGAGGAAAGATCTGCTTCAGTTTACGAACTGTAAACGAAACTTCGGGAAGACACACTGGAGCTCCTGGAGTAGCAGGTTGACTCAGAGGCATAGAAGTATCTATATATATAATTACACAAGATGCGGACTGCTGTCATCGGCAGGCAGCAGCAATCTCCATCTGCATCTCCGCCATCTACCGAGGGAACGGCAAATTATAAAAGTAGCAGACAAGGCCCGCTGAGATAGTAGCTGTGCCCGGAACGCAACGGCCAGCAGCACGAACATACGATGCTAACTACCGACCGAACTGCAAATTAAATGGGGGGGGGGGGAGAAAAGCGAGACGACGCGGAATGAGCGAGCGAAGTGAGTGACTCCACTAGTTCTTCAAATTCACCAAAGTTAACTTTTCTGAACTTCAAAGGAGAATCAATCTCTTGAGTGACAACGTTTGGGCTTTTTCTCGGGTTACTTTGATCAACGAATTTGTCTTCGTTTTTTTTCTTCTTGCAGAGCTAAGGCGTCTAGGCGATTTGTGGTTAGAGCCTCTATGCGTCATTGCGTTATAGTTCCTTAAATTTTCAGCGTCATGGTGTCTTTCCGACGTTTTTTCGGCCCTCTTTTCGCTGTTATTTTCCTTGATATTTTCATGTCTTGTGGTCACGCACGACAAAACGGCCTTCTCTGCCGAAAAATCACATCAGTCCAAATTAAGTGCTGCTAGTTCGCTCGCCCTATTACCTGCACAAATTGGTAACGACATCACAACTTTGAATGTCAACTGACGTAGGGATAAGTCCTTCGGTGGGTGCAAAGTCCGTAGATACATAGCGACTACCCGTAAGTCCTAAATTGTCACATATCTCGGTATCGGTGGTCGCTTTCGGAATAACCCGCGTACGAACCACTTTATCGTAGGGTACTGTGTCACAATCCCGGTCCTGCTTGGCAGTTGAAACTTGGCGATCGCTGCTAGAAAGCCCACTATACTACGCTACTGCAGATCGCACTGAAATAGTTCTGACAAGAAATTTATGCAAGTGGTGACAGATGCCACCCATGGGTCGTAGCCTCGCTGCCTACACCACAGCTCCCACCTGTTCCACTTATAAGAATACACTCGCCTTGTTCCCGGCGCAATATCTGCCACAAGTATGTCTCTTGCCAATCTTGACATACCTAAGTCCGGGCCCAGAACTGTCTGGTGCGTCCCTATTCGACACAAATTGTCACTATTCGCGAACTCTGGTTCATCACAGCGGTAAAATCACCTTGAAATAACCATACCTGTTCGTCTTCTTTACGCTCCCAGGTTCTGTTCGGAGCCCTGCGCCCCAAAAATTCAAAATCATAAGATAAACAAAAATCTACGCCCAATCCCGCGCTGTCGGGGGCGGCGGCACTCACCCGTTAACGTATTACCACTTATCTCCCTACCGGGACCTTCCTCGCCACATGCGACCCGGCCGAAATGCACCTCCCGACGGGTGCTCTGGAAGCCTTGTCTTGGCTTGGCTTTGCTGCTGCCCTCAATGTCGCTGCAGACTACGATTGTGCACGCTTGAGTACTTTCGTTAACGCCTCCCCCCCCCCCAAATAATTCACTCACCGTTGGCGGACAGGCGACGAAATCCGGGCGAATATTTTCCGCAAATGCGCACTGGAGACGGCCTCATCTAACTTCATGCATCGTCAAAATTGCTTGGATCTGGATCGTTGCCGCATCGACAACCGTTTGTGATAGTTGGGCCTGCCACATGCTCGAATAATCCGCTGGTTTCATGCCGCAAAATTGCAGCGCCCTAAGCAGTGGGAGCAACGCCCCAAACGGACTTGTTTCAACCGCCACCAAGGCTCTATCGATGGTAGCGAGTAAGGGATGTTTTTCGTGCAAGCGCGGCAGCAGCGGCTTGCGTGGCAGTGAAAATTCCCTCTGTACTCCGTTGTCCACAATGTATCTATCAGAAATAATAGTGCGCTCCCCAGGAGCCAATTTTATGTTTTTATTCTTATTCCACCAAGCTAGCACAGGCTTTTTCCCCAGTCCACACCGGAATTTTTGATTTGATTGCCTCTGGCCACAACGAACCGTCCACTGTGTCTTTGATTAATCCAACACCGGCCCATCGGCCCCACTAAACTCGTTCCGATTATCGCCCAAATCTCATGCTCATCGAAAGCTAGCACAGAATCCTCAAAACCTCTGTTCAGACACCCTTCGCCATTCCAGGCGTCAATATTTCCATCCATCCCTCTACAGCGAGGCCATTCTGCCGCCTGTTTTACACCCCGGGATGCAGCCCATAAGTCATCCATCATATCAGTATTCAACCACACATTGCCACTCGTACTCGGTGCTCCCATTCGATCACTTTCTCTCACCATTGCATTTCAAGCCCCATTAAAGCCGATAGCACAATCATCAATTCTACCAAACTGCTCCACGGAATAGCTGGCTCACATGGCGGCAGAGTAACCAATGTTTTTACGGCGCTGCCATCTTTGTTCTCCTTTGCATTAGGCTTACCGACATTTTGACGGTCGACTTTTCTGCCATCCGCTCCTAAATCCTCCTTATAATCCTTACGCACTGTCTTGGGTAGCTGTCCTTTGGCATCTTGTCACAAGCTTGGCCCATACACCGTGGAAAGTTACTTAAAAAATAACGAGTGTTCACTTCTTGCGGACGCAATACAGCTACACGTCCGTCGTCCGTTCACGCCGCGGCAAATAAGGACAGTGATGTATTAGGGGAGACAGGTAGCGGGGAAACAACCGAAAGTGACTTAGGTTTGCATTAATTGGGTGAAATTAGATGCAAATGAGCAGCTTAAAACGTGCCGCGGACAAGGAAGGGTATCCCACACTGTAACACAGAAAGGAGGATTCTGCGAAGGAGAACTGCATTTTGTTGACGCGGTGTCTTGGCATCGGTGTCACAATGTCCATTTGCTGACTCTTCAGCATTATGCCGCTTGTGCATCGAAATGTCAGCGTCATGGCGTCGATAAGCAAGCTTGATCTTGACTTCTTCCAAAACTTTGGGAAAATAAGTTTCCATTTCCTTTTGAATTTTTTCCAACCTTCGTTGCAATACAGCTTTTGATGGATTGTGACTTTTGTCGCATTTTTTTACTTGTCTGTCTTCGTCTTTTCATCACTGGCCAAGTGATTATTCACGACACGACAGTTCAAAAAAGGCTTGCCTCTCGAAGATACTTAAAAGGCAGGTTTTGTGTCAAGGACTTTAGGGCATTTCTATTGTGCACATTTTTGTTGATCGCTTTTTGTCCTTGTCTTTCCACCTCCGGCTCGAGGTTCATGTCCGTCTGACGGGAGGCTTGTGTGTACCAGTGAAGCTTCCCGGCACAAATCGTTGCCCCACACTCCGTATGACAATAAAAAAAAAGGGTGTGGGGGGGGGGTTGTGATGTGGAGAAAGCTTACTATTTGAATTATTGTTCATTTTTTCTGCAAACGTATTACACGGGAGAGACTTGCAATCATGACGACATTGTCCTTTTTTTTTATCATCTGTTTCAGTACACTTTTCATTCTTCAGTTTACTGTTAGTCGTCTTTGAAGGTTTCACTTTCATAGCACTGGAATTTGCGTTGTGGCTCTTCTTTACTGAGGCATCGTCATGTCCCTTTTCCTCGGCCGAATGCTTTCCCTGCGCTTAGCTGGGTGGGGTTGTTAGCTATGATTTTATGGGGTTGCATGCTATGATTTTACGATTCCGACTTTTCCAAAGAAAGTGTAGCAGCAAATTTGAAAAACGTTTGCTCAAAATATATCAAATTTTGTGTAAAGTTTATTATTAATGTCCGCACACGGTGACTCATGTGAATATTTCTCTGGATATGATGCATGCGGACAATCGGACATGCATCACATCCAGAGAAACGTTCACATGAGCCACCTTGGATTTTCGCACTTCCGAGATACCATCTGCAGGTTGCGGGGGGAAGAGAATAGATGACTCTCTGGATGTCGAAGAATCCTCTGGCGACGAGACAGCACTCAAAGGACAGTCTGCTTTAGCACAAGGATCGTTTGCATTAGCAATCGTTTCGTCCGATAAAAATACAACAGGAAAAGTTAAAGCAAAACTCGTTTCTTGAAGACGCACATCCAAACTGGATTTAGTGCTGGGATGCATCGGGTTGCCCATTGCCGACAATCCCAGGCAAGCACGAAAGGATCGAAACTCTTTGACTTTTCAATGACACGATTTATTGTGGTATCGACATGATAAAACCCGATCGCGCCAATAATTGTGTTTCTGTTGTGAGCGAAAAATTTCCGGTTGTTTGGGGTGCTGATTGGTTGTTGGGGGGTGCTGTGCAGTGGCTGCCTGAATTGCACGTCACTCCATTGCATTTGTGGAGTCGGCATTTGGTTTGCATTTGTAATTCTTAAAACTAGCACTTTCCGATATAAAATATCGGTAATCTGTGTCGGTAACTAACGTTACACAACCGCTACTTCTTACCAATATAACATTAACTTATTAACAGCAACAGCCTTACAACGTCCATTTATTATTATCAGAATAACATTAGCTTTAGCTTAGCAGACGACACTCAGTGCACTTGGCCTCTGCCTCATGCACTTTTAATAGCTACCACATGTGGCCCTATCCAGATACTCAGTAGACGTCAGTGGTCCGGCCGGGAGCCAATCAGCTCTCCCGGCAACCTCAGCATCCAATTGCGCATCTTCACTAATACAATAGACCAGGATACGGGCCCCCTTTATAAACGACCTACCTAGCCTTTTTCACTCTCTCACCCGACGATTTTGGACCCTAAAAAGCCACCCGTCACTGAGCCGACCGCCCCAGGATTCCCAGCCATATTTATTCTGAGTTAAGTAATTTTTACGATCGGACTTAGCCGGATTTTGAAGGAGCTTTCCTCCTTTAGAGCCTAAGTCCGGTTCAGAGTTAAGAAAGGGCGCATCTCTTATAGGAGCCCCTTTCTCTTATTTCCCCTTGGTCCAATTATTTTAGGAGTGCTTTAATTTAATATTACGAAGTTTACCTGATTTAAAAGGAGGGATAACCCTAACCCTAAATAACTGAATAAATATTTTTCAGATCGTAGAACTTGTGTGGACTCCCTTACTTTGCTCATTTATTGCTTTATGTGCTGTTGTTAGATTATTAGCATTTGTGCCGACGGTACGATTATTATTATCCACGCCTAATCATTAAGAAAACGGTAGCACGTTACAGTTATTATTGAATAAAAGAGCGATTTTTCGGATTGTATAAGAAAAAAAAACGTAGAGCACGTAGGCCCTAAATTAGAAAAAAAAAATCGCCAGTTAAAATAGATTGATTCACAGGTCATAATAACCATGCCTAGTCACAAACAGTCAACTACAGCAAGCAAAAGCACAAAGACGATTCCTAAAAATAGGAAGGATTTACAGCTTTCGCCTAGCGGTATAGAACTATTGTGAAACCCCGTCGTCTGACCGACGCGCAAGCTGTCATTCCACCCGCCCCAGTCTTGCCCGACCAACACGGTGAAATTCCACCTGTTCCTCCCGTTCAGGAGACCGCCGATGCACCTGCTCTTCTCGCCCAGCAGCCGATTCCGCCTCGGCGGAGCCGACAACGCACTCGCGTGCCAAAAGCACCTGCTAAACAGCATAGCACGGCAGCTGATAAACAGCCAGCAGCTAAGCATAGCAGGGAAGCCAACGCTTCAAGCAGCCCTATTCACGACCCCCCTCCACAGCGTTCACGTAGCGAATCTAGAAATAGGAAAGAAGAAGTTATAGGTCCCACTCAAGAAGTCGATCACCACCACATCATACCAATTCATCAAGAAATTTGCGTTACCACGATTACGTTAGGGATAACTATTGTCACCACTCCCCACCTCAAGAACTTTTAACGCAAGTTTTAGACAGACTGGCAAACCAGCATAGACGCGCCTCCACCCCTTGCCGTCAACACGTTAATGCAGCAGCAAGCCCAACATTTTCCGACAACAGCCATCTGTCACGAAACATAACAGGCCTACAAGAAGCTAACACCAGCCATGTTGACGCATTGAGGGAGACTGTCGAGAAGATGGGCACTAATCAACCCAGCAATAGAAGCAATAGCAATAGAAACAATAGAAATTACAACAGAAGCGAAGCACGAATGTGGGAAGACGTACGTACTTCAAAGAAGGGCCTCATCAAATTTTCGAGTGAAAATAACACGGACATTTTCACTTTTCTGTTGCTAACTGACAATCTTAGGAAAATTGATCCTAACCTCCCTGACAGCGAGCTAATTGGAGCAGCGTCAAATAAATGCGTAGGAAGAGCAGCCCGATTCATAGCTACAAGCCCACTGATCTCTAGGATAACTACATGGAACGAATTCAAGACTGCCCTCATCGAACGTTTCGGCGGAGGAGGCGCCGAATCCACACGAAATAAATTCCAGCGTGCTCGAATGATGGAAGACGAAGACGTCAAAGCTTTTGCAGATAGGCTAGAGATAATGGCATCGGAGATTTGGATGACACAGCCAGGTGAAAGTGACATCGAGAAGATTTTGAAAGAACAAGCAAGAGACCAAGGCTTAAGATGCACTTTCAAAGCAGCCATACCAGAGAAGATAGAAACGTATCTACCCACCATGAATCCAAAGACTTGGGAAGAAATGTTAAACCTAACATTGAAGAGACAGACCGAGATCGCAGACTGGGAAAGTGGCGATACACCACAGACAACCAACATGTAAAAATCCAGCCAAGCAACAAAACAACACAGCAGCAGCAGCTTCCCCTTCCGACAAGACTGTAACTGTAGCATCAGACGAATTAGCCAAGATTATGCAAGAACTAGAACAAAAAAGAAGGGAAGTAAACAACCTCAAGCTAAGAAAAACTGTAAATGAAGCAAGAGTCGACGCTTTCCAGCCGGAGAAGAACGAAACACGCTCATGCTTCAAATGCTACGGCCGAAACCACTTAACAAAAATTGTAGAACTACAGACAACCACCTAGAATCAGTACGACAGGCAAACGCACGAAGACTAGAAAAACTAGGAAAACCAATCCCTAGAAGAGGCGGCCAAGGCAGCTACAAACAACAAGGAGAAAACCCGAACCAACAACGAAAGTACAACCAGGGAACTAGGGATAATTCCCAACTCAACCTAAGCATCTACAAACGCCGTAATAACAACAACAACCACGGAGGTAGCAACGCAAACTTCGTCCAGCCACGCAATTCAACAACCCAGCAGTCAAAAAACTGGACTTTAGCTCAAAAAGTAACAGGTTTTTTTGAGTTAGCAGGGTACAGCAGCACGGAAAAAATTCCCATCAACGCAACTAGTACCATAAATCCTGAAATTCCGTCATCCACCCCCACCCCCACGCCTAGAGAACAAACTAAGAAGTTATTCAACAGCAAGAAAATCCATTCAATAATCAACGCTGCAGGTTTACTCCTAGATCTTTATTCTAAAGTCAACTGGCATCAACAAAAACTTGCATTACAAGACAGGACGCTGACACTACCAAGACTAGCTTCGTATTTCGGTGCTATCCCCGATAAATACGTAGCTCCAGCTTTAAACCTCAACTCGCACCTCACACCAAATTTTGCGGAGCTACTTAACAAAATTAACAAGACATTCAAGCTAACATGCGACTCAGTCATGTTAACAATTCGAAGACGGCATCGAATCCACAAATTTCCACTCGGAATTTAATTTATCAAGATCAAACAACCCCATCGTTTTGGAATTATTCGGAGACGACAGGACAGTCGAATTCCGAAGCACGTCGGACACCAACGAACGAAAATCACATTTAATTCACTCGGGCGAAGCAATCAAGATTTCCGACCATAACCAGCAAGAATGGAAGCTACGCATTCCTTTAATTCCATCTGTAACTTCACCAACAATCTTATTTATTGGGACAGCACATCAAACCCCAAAGTTATTTCGGAAGAAAAACGGAAAAAACGAGAAGAAAAAAGGAAAACGGAGCAACGAGAAGAAAAAAGGAAAACGGAGCGACGACAAAAATCCGAGCTAGCAAGCAACCCAACGCCATACCAACTCCATCAAGCGGCGGCGATTGACACTACTGGCCTACTTCTAGAACTGGACCCAAGGAACGAAGCAAGCGACAAAGAAGAGCCAACTCACGCTCGAATCGACTGCATAGGCTACAACTCAAAATCCGCTCACCCAAGGCCCCATTTAATTTCGGCAATTTAAGTAAAGTAGCACTTTTAGACAGCGGAGCACGTGTTTCGCTAATCGAATCGTCTACTGCACGAGAATTGTTGCGAAACCCCCAAATTAAATGTCCTTAGTGAAAACAGTAGCTCCCGTTAATTTAATAGGTGTCGGTGGAAAAAGGATAACAGCAGAAAAAATAGTCATTGCTGAAATAAGCAAATGCGGATTTTCCACAAACCAGCAGTTCAGAGTCATCCCCGATGGCAGTTTTGGAAAAATCCACATTTTATTGGGTTACGATTTTTTGTCAAAACAACCTAAATTGTTCAGACCAAATTTTAAAAATAGGGGATCCCAAATTTAATTGTCTCCATCACCTTTTGATGCTTGGGAAAATTATGGTCAGAACAAGGAGCTAATTAATTTCGAAAATTATAACGTTACACCTGAGCATATTGCAACGATCAATATTTCTTCAGATGACGAAACAGCAGAAAATCCACGATCTATTTGGAATCCGACACCTCAACAATATTACGTTGAGGTACCCGTTTCTTTGTACAAAGATGTTGTTTTAGCAAACAACAGCGAGACAAAAATTTGTGGCGTTTTCCACCAAGGCTATCCTGAACAGCAAAGTGGCGTATTTTTGCCACAATGCAAACAAATTCCGATCCTTCTTGCCAGATGTTTGGTTAACACTAGCCCTACTGGTTTAATTCCGATTATGGCTATTAACACATACGGGGAGTGTGATGTCCTTGGCATTGACACGCTTAAACCCAGAGTGGGCACCAATGGTAATGAAAGACACAGACTACCAGAGTGTAGGCTACAGCTGATAAGACAACTGGCTTCCTGTTTACTCCTCCTTAAAGGTCAGCCTATTAGATAATTATATGGTTATCCAGGTAGGGTTAACATATAGACATGAAATTGATGGCTGCCATTGTGGAGCACACAAGTGACGACTCCACAATATAGCGAGCGAAAAAAAAAACAGAAAAAAAAAATCTAAGCCTAGCTGGAAATAAAATTACGATTACGAAGGCAAGATGTATTTTTTTAGTGCACTACCTATTTTTAAAGAAAGATACATAATTTTTCGCTTTTGAGGAAAAACTAAACACTATTTTTGAAAGCTGTTTTACAAAATAAAGAACTGAAGTTGTACATGATTAAGCAAAAAATTAAACATTACTAACTGGATGAAAACTTGCCAGTTTTAAATTTCTGTTTTGATTTCAGGCGCAGTTTACAATGAATACAATTACAATTTTCAGTGTTGTTGTTTTAATTTTCGTAGCCTTTTTTGGTTAATTTTCTTTTTGCAGCAACCATTGCTACAGCGTTGCTGTGGAGGAACATCTGGCATCCAAGTATTCGGTGCCAAAGTTACTTTTGGTTAGGCTTCACCGGAGTGGAAATTGTGGCTGCAACAATTTTTTGTTCCGATGAGTGAAGAAATTCACATGAATATACAAAAAAGATACAAAGAGGATAAAAACGTAAAATCAATTTTTCACACGAACAACAATTTACACTTACATTTTTACCTAATTTTAAAGGTGGACATTTTTTAAATGAACAGGAGCTGATTCTCTGCATGAATAACTAGGGAACAAAACGTTTTAGTGTTACTCGCTACAGTTTAAAAAGAACTATCATTTAATTCATATGCAACGGATTACAAAAAAAAAAAAAAAAAAAACGAAGTTATAGCCAACCAGTAATTTTGCAAAAAAAACTACAAATTGAGCTTGTCTGGAGCTCTACGCAGTCTCTTTGAATGATGAGCATTTTGAAGCTGCGCAGCAATATCAACCTGTGTTGGTAATAGCACAACTTTACGTTTATTGGGATTCGGTTTCGCTTTTTCGTTAGCATGACCTGGCTTCAGTGGTGACTGCTTAGCGGATGCTGACGTAACAATCGATGGAGATTGTGACCTTTCTGACTTCGAATTTCCTTCAAGAGGGGCGCAGGTAGTAGCCAAAGGTGATAGGTTATTTACGTTAGCAGACTCATCTACTTCGTGTGGTGGGGTGATTTCGCTGGAGATTTCCTGCCACCTGTTGACTTGCGAGGCAAATCCTCAGGTGATTTTTCAAGCTGTTGGATTGGTGGATTCGAGCCCTCAGTTACAGAAATTGACTTTCTGGATTGGCCGAGAGATCGACGCTCAGGAACTACGTCAGCAGAACTTGGCTTTTCACGTTTCTTGCCGCCAAAAGACATGCGTTTCGAATTTGCTTGAAGTTGCTCATTATTATTCAAGCTAACATTAAGTGCGTTTGTTGGCTGTTCTGGATATTCTTTTTCAGCGGTATGTAACCTTAGCTGTTCGCGATGTTTGCGAATCGTATTAACGTTAGTATCAACGATAGTATAGGATTGATTACTACATATTTGATTAACAATACCAACTGACCATAGCCTGTCATTTGTCGTACTAAAGTCACGATACCAAACCTTTTCACCTATTTGATACGTTTTCAACTCACGATGGTGGGTGCTCTGGACTTGTTTTAATTGTTTACTGCGAACGGCTGCAATAGGGTCAGGGAACAATAAATCCAGCCGAGATTTTAATTCTCGGTTAAAATATAATTTTCCGGGTGTTGCTTGCATGGTAGTGGAGATAGTGATTCGTGCTGATAACAAGTAAGAATTTATACTCTCTTGAATAGTAGACCCCTGTCGCCGCGCGGCCTTGTAGACTCTCTTGAAATTACGGACGTATACCTCAGCCAAACCGTTGGTCCAAGGCACAAAACTTGGCCCGGTCATGTGCCTAATTCCATTGGATTTTAACCAATTTTGGAATTCTGAGGACATAAATTGGGCAGCATTGTCCGTAACTAAGCTAAAGCTATATGATTGTTTAATACGTCAATGACACGCACAGACGTCGTTGACTTCATTTTATGCACAAAAGGAATTTTTGAATGTTCGTCTACAAGAATGAAAAACACGTAATTGTCCATCGGCCCGAGAAAATCAGCGTGTAAGCGATTTGGTTTTAGTGGATATTCCCACATATGCTTTGGACCAGACGTTTGAATATCTTTATACTCTTGACAATTTTAGCATGATTTGACTTTATTTCCAATGTCAGAGTCAATCTTAGGCCACCAGACTTTTTGTCTAGCTAAACTTTTCAATTTAACTATGCCTAAGTGAGCACTGTGTAGATCTTTCAAGATTTGTCTCCGCAAGGCCGTCGGCACCAGGACTCTATACCCCCAAAATAAGGTTTAGTTTTCGACCGAGATTTCAGCACGACGTGTGTAGTACGGTAACAGATCGGGAATTTCGCATTTGTCAGGCCAGCCATGGTTCACATAACGATAAACTTTTGAAAGAATTTTGTCACGTTTACTCTCAAGAACGAGTTTCTCGTTTAAAACTGCAAGATTAGAAATAGTTTCTAAAGCAAGAATATTGTACTGCTCTTCTGCTTTCTCGAATTCCTCGGTATTTGGGAGGGGAAGGCGCGATAACGCTTCTGCCGTCAAGTTAAGTTTACCGGGAATGTGTTGGAATTCGTAATCGTAAGCATTAAGCATCACTGCCCAATGCTGAACCCTGGCGGCTGCCTTCTGCGGTATTCCTTTTTTAGGGCTAAAAATCCAAACTAAAGCCTTCTGATCAGACTGCAGTATGAATCGCTGACCATAAACGTATTCATGAAACCGTTTCACTCCCCAAGCCACGCTGAGAGCTTCCCGATCAAAATGAGAGTAGCCCCTTTCCGCTTCAGTGAGCTTACGTGAAGCGAAAGCTATCGGCCGTGATTCACCGTTTTTCATGACATACATAAGGCTTGCGCCGACTCCGTAGGGTGAGCCGTCACAAACGAGTTTGAGCTTTAATTTAGGATCGTAATGAACCAGAACTTTTGATTTAAGAAATAATTCTTTTACTTTACTCACGGCTCGGTCGCATTCTGCCCCCCAAACCCACTTCACACTTGGGCTTAATAAACGTGTTACTGGCGACAGAATATGAGCGAGATTTGGTAGATATTTTGAGTAATGGTTTACAAAACCCATAAAGCTCTGTAGCTCTTGAATACATGTTGGGATAGGAGCGTTTGTGACTGCTTCGATAACTTCAGGGAGTGTATGCAGGCCTTCTGCATTTATCATGTGGCCTAAATATTTTAATTCGGGCTGCGACAGTTGGCACTTCTCGATCCTAAGTTTGGCTCCTGCATCTTGTAAAGCATTTAACATTTTTATTTAAGGATTCATTATGCTCACCCCCCTTTCCGCTCACCAGGATGTCATCGTAAAACGGGAGACATTTGGGGATTTTACTGGTGACTTGAGTCATTACCCTCTGGAAAATTCCAGGGCTGGACGCTAGGCCCAGGGGTACGCGAAGCCATCTAAAGCTTCTTTATTGTCAAAGCTTCTTGTGACTCTTTGTCGAGTTCAATTTGCAGAAATGCATCCTTAAGATCGATAAGGGAAAAAGTGTCACTGCCTGCTAATTCGCTAAATAATTCTGCGGCCGTGGGAACTGGATAGTGGTCGACTTCGAGTTGAGGGTTCACGGTGGTTTTATAATCACCAATCACTCGGATTTGGCCATCCGTTTTGTGAATTATGACGATCGGCGTAGACCACTGAGAAGTTTCCACAGGCTCTAGAATTCCAAGGCCAACCAATCTACGAATTTCTTGGTTAACCTTTTCTTTGAGTACTAACGGAACTGGTCTTACACGACTGTACACAGGCTTGGCACCAGGTTTTAAATGAATTTTGGCTTTAAAATTCTTAAAACTTACCCATGCCGTCAGAAAATAGCTCCGGGAAACCTTTCACTATTTCGGAAGTGTCAACTGGCGTAATGCTAGTTTTAATTTTCTTATCACTTTTCTTAAGTTTTACTTTCGTTTGTAGGTCGTAAAAAGGATGGAAATTAACTCGAAAAATAGAAAGCCCATCTATTCCCATTAATGCAGGTTTATATAATTTTGAAACTAAAGCATCCAAATGTTCGATTTGACCTTGCATTTCAACCTTAAGACTTACAGTGTAAATCGTGTTCTCAATTCCGTCAGTGTACGAGTGTATCAAGTACAGACTAAGTTTTAAAGGACAGTCCGCAAAATATTTTTGATGCCACTCAATAGCGATAATGGATGCATCTGCCCCGGAATCAAGTTCCATTTCTAGCTTGACACCATTTAAGCAGACTGGCATTTTCCATTTATGGATTTTCATAGAATTAACTACTACTATTATCTTATTGGTTTGTAGGGGAATCGAAATCTGGTCCGCAGCCTGATTCAGTCCAAGAGTATTATTTTTCAGTACAAGATAGTCATTGTCTGAATCGGTATCAGACCCGGAACCAGACTCTGAATTTTTGGCTTCAACATCCTTGGCTTCTTCACTATCGCATTCACTATCGCGTTCGAGTTTGTTGACGCGTTTTTTATGGCTATACTTTTGTTTAGACTTCGGCCTAGCCTTAAAATGTGTGCTAAAACTTGCTTTAGGGTGGTCGAGTGATTTTGAAGTTCTATTTGAATGACTAGCTTTTCTACACACGGCTTTTAAATGGCCGACAGTGTGGCAACGGCCACAGTCGCGATATTTACAACGTGTTTTCACGTGGCCATTTTTGCCGCAACAATAGCAAATGAAATCCTTAGGGCATTTAGGCCTATTTGGTGTTTTGCTCGATTTTTTAGCTACGTAATTAACAGCTCTAGAATGGCTTCTCAAAACGCTTTGGTCCGTTTCAGCAGATTCTATGGATAAAGCTAAGGATGTTGTAGTCTTTAAATCCAGAGTGAATGACTTCTGATTGGATCCCCCCAATTAGGCGATCCCTAATCATTTCGCTGTTAATATCTTTAATTTTAGCGAAGTCACAATACTTCGTCATTAGCTTTAATGCAGCTAAATATTCCCCGATACTCTCATCTGATTTTTGCGATCTTCTAAAAGAATTTAACACGCTCAGATACCACGGAGGGCACTGGCTCAATGTCGTTTAAAACTTTTTAACGAGCTCATCATATGTTAACGAGTCGGGCAAATCAGGTGAGAGGATATTCAGAATTCTATCAAACATTTTCTGGCCTACAGATGCCATTAGAAAATTAACTTGCTTGGTTGCTGGTATTTCTTTAGCTAAAAAAAGTAACGAATTCGGCTGGAGTATTTCTCCCATGTGTCAGACTCGCAATCGAATTCCGAAAATAAACCAGCGGTTTTAGACGAACCCATGTTGACGTCGTCTTCACTATTACTAGATTCAAAATTTAAATTTAAATTAGAACTAGTTTCATTAACGCTTGCGTTCACTACTGAATTATATTTAGTTTCACTTTCACTGCTAATTTTAGCAGTTACAGGTGGTTTGCTACCGACACCTGTCTTTGGCATAAGCCTAACAAAATTTAATTTAATTAAATTTAATTACAATCCTGTTTAACATGCAAGGATTAAACTGGAGCACTCAAGACTACCGGTCACTTATTTAAACACAGAAATAAATCAAGCTTGACTGTAGCCTACCTAGTTGTATAAATTAACTGCCTACAAGTTAAATTTAAAGGGACTAGGCTTTGAAAAAATGTTTTACTTTCACCATTTGCAACGTTTTACAAAACAACAACACTTCTGGCCTAAGCCTCAGCACAGACCAGATTTCACTAAGTTTGAGCATAACCTACGGTGTTAAATTTTACCCCGGCACACACTAGACTGAATATGGGCAATGGCACAATAGAATTTACAAGGGTTAATTTTTAATTTAGCAGCGCATTTTTCGAACATTCAGGTTTATAATACTGCCTGTGCGGACACGCCAGTGCGTCGCTCTAGAACGCTGCCAAGGTAAAATTAACCATAACACTTTGGTTCTAGTTGTTAAGGTACTAAATTTAGCTATTACCATTTCGTACCACACAGTACTACCACGACAAAATAACACTGTTTGAAAAAGTTTAAACTCTGATAAAAATTCAGAGCACTAATCTTCATTACTAAAATGAAAAAATTTGCAACTTACCACACATATGGAGCAAAGATGTGGTTGAAGACCTATCAGTTTAAGCTTAAGTTTTTAAAGATTACCAAAGGTACCGGTAGTGGTGTACAGATACCATAATTTCAATTCCGATACCAATAAACCGGTTCCGTACGGTTCCGATACCGTGTAACGACAGGCCGCCAAAAAAAACTTCGTTTTGCTGTACAAGCAAATTTTTTTTCTTTGAGCGCCCAAATGCCTCGATTGTGTAAATTTCGCCGTTTTTTTTAATAACGGACAGAATCGGTCAAACTCTTCACCATTTAATAGCCTGCAATAATACCTACCTCTTGGGGAAGCCCAAATTCAACAATTCATTCTAGAAGATCTACAATCAACAATTGAAAATCATCCAAAACCAACCGCAGCGCTCTTTCCTCATGGCCGCATTATTGTAAATTTGTACTTTGTATTGTCGATTTTTATTGCTTCTATTTAGGACAAAAAGCGCAAAGACATTAGCTTAGTGTCAAATAGGAGGAGTTTCCTCTGCGAAGGTACTTAACCTCATACTTAATTGTACAGATAACTTTGTAAGTGCGATATTTTTTATTATGTTGAACTGCAGCAACTTTCATGAAAAATTTCCACAGCGATCGTCACCTGTCCTTTAACTTTGAAGTTATTTATTCTACTTAAACTTAAATGCGTTATAGCATTCTCTAAGCTAATTTATTTATTCTTTTTATGCTTTATTAATAATAGTCTTTTGCCCCCAAAACGCTACCATTAGTCCCAAAATATACAGACATCGGCAATCACCGGACACGAATTTTTGTGTATATATGTTTTGCTTTAATTCTCTACAAAACCCGACTGACCCATCCGAATGTTACTACTAGCTTGTGCTGCTATTAAAAACCAAAAGATATTTATAAAAGATATGTTTCCATGCAATCCGAAAGTCAAACTGTGCTTAAAATTTTGAATCCTCAATTCCCCCCCCCCCCCAGCCAAAACTAGTTGTGGTGTATAACACTGCAGTTTTCAGTTAAAGCTTGTAAAATTTAATAGTAATACTTTCTGTATTACCCAAACCAAAGTACTAAGCTTTAACCAGAGCCAATTCACGATGTGCATTTGTAAATTATCAATCAATAATCAATTTCCCAATGCAAAGGCCTTTCCCAAAGTTCAAGAGTTGAAAACTCAATTGGGCCCCGTCTTTAGTCACTCCCTACTCCTTCAAACGGCTCTGCACCAAGTCCCTTTGTCGAACCGACTTCTCCTCCCACTTTCCATTGTTCTCCTGGCCCTCAGCCAATCAGACCCCGCAGCTCTCCTCGGCGTCCGCGCCTTGGTCCAGAAAATCCGCTGCTCCAGCATAAAACGCCCCAGTTGCCCTCCCTCTACAGCTCAGTCAGCACAGCTCACAGATCTCTCAAGCTAGAAGGGTCACGCCGGTCGGGAGTGGAGATGTCACGTCCGGGATTGCCATGCCGGGCAAAATGGTAGTGGTTGTAAGTAACTAGTTTAACTTTAAAAGTTTAACTTTAGGACCCCCCAATTCTAAATTTGTAGTCTAAATTAAATTAACCTCTAGCTTGGAGTCTGTATGGTTGGTAAGCCTTATCGGCATTGCTGGTCTTTACCACCATAATGTTAGAGTAGGCATCACTTTCTAAAAAGCCAGTTTCTTGCTTTGTTCATTTCTTAAATGTAAACAAAGGGACGGTTTGATCCTCGCGAGGAAAAATAACTGTGGGACGACTTGAAAACTACAGTTGTCAAACATAGTTGTAACTTAGCGGACGCGGTTCAGCATGCTGGGTATTCATGGATAGGAACCCAAGATAAAAATGCTTTTTCTTGTCTAAATTAAGTGTTTAAGAACAAACATCGTTGTTCTTGTTTATGGTGAATTAATAAATGTAAATTCTTGAAATATTGTTTTTGCAAACTTGTAAAGACTGAAACTAGTGAACTCCAAATGTAAAGTGTTTATTTTTTCATTCTGATGTTTTAAAATAAAAACCAAGAGTTTTTAAACCTCAGGTTCGTTCCCTAGTAAGATTAATTGTTTTTAAGTGTAAACTATTATGTAGCCCTTTTAGCTTTTATACTTCGTTTAAACAGTTAATAATCCACCGTTGGTGGCAGTGTATTACCGGAAGCATTAAGGTTAGGTCTATAATAGGACACCGAAGCTCCATCACCCAAGCTGGGACTGTAGCCCATGCTGTGTTTATTATCGTAAAAAGTCGTAATAACCACGTAACCTCAGCCGTCGTACAAGCACCTCAGCCGTCGTAGCGCCCGCCGCTACAACCGGTTCTGATTACCACATGGCAGTGCCACAGCGAATGGAAAAAAAAATTAATAATAATGAATTATATGTGTTCAGGGAGTACAGGGTTTTGCTGTGGCTAATTTTTATAAATTTACATACAGTTTTTAACGAAAATTTTGATATATAAATTTGTATAATTGAAATTAAAAATTTAATTTGATTAGAAAATTGAAAAAATAATAAAAATAACGTGTACCGGTCACAATTTTTTTTAGATAGGATTTTGCTTCCTGGATTAATGACAAGACCATTTTCTAGTGGCACTGATCATATGATTTAAAATTTTAGCTTTCCAAATGTATCAAATTTAAATTTCCAAAAATTTTTTTTTTAATTTTAAATTTACTTTAAAAAAATTAAAATTAAATAAAAAAAACTTAAGTTAAAAAATAGTTTAAAATAACCACAAAGTTGAAACGATTTTTTTAACTCTGATCTGGTCCTGCATTTTTAAATAGATTTTTTGATTCTTGGATTGGCCAAGCCCTTAATGAAGCTGACATGATTTTAAATTTTTGTTTTCTGGATGTATTAAATTTAATTTATTTTAAATGTAAAATAAAATCAAAAAATTTAATTAAAATAAAAAAAACTTGGGCTAAACAAGAGCAGGCTTGAAGATTTTTGCAGCCCAGATGCTTAAAGAGTCTTAGCAAAGCTTTGCACACTTGAAGATTTTCGCAATCCGGATTTAGTGCATGCACTGATAACTCCAATCGAACGCACGATTTAGAAACAAAATGGCGATGGTGGATTTGCCAAACGTGAGACGTTAGCCTTGGGTTTAGCAAAATAGGAAATAACTTAATGATAATAAAGTCCTGACATCAATACTGTTTTCACACGTAATAATTCGTCGCGGGTCAGCCCTGGGCTGGAGCCAGCCCGGGCCAGCCCTGGCCAGCCCTAATGCCAGCTCCGGGCGCGCTTTGATTTCACACGTAATAAATGCTTGAGAGCCGACCCGCACTCGCTTACGAGCACCGTCTGTTGACAAGGTGGATAAGAGCAGTGAGTCGGCTTCACTTCTCATATTACGTGTTTTCAGGAGAAGCACGACATTAATGTCAAACTGACGTAGCTAAAATGTTTGATATAAAAGCCAAGAATTAAAAAAAGGAAAACAAACTGAATATAGGGGGAGGGGGGGGGCCACCACGGGAAATAAATGCCAAAGATTACAAAAGTCGTTTCTTGAGAAACTCCATACCCTGCCTGGTGATTTTCGAGACAAGACAATTAATCTAACCACCTACGTACCCATATACAAAACGAAAAAACCACCAACCCATTTTTGTGTGTTTTAACTCCCCCTCCCCAATCCGACTTTTTTCCTCAGACTTTTTTGTCTTTTCTCCGCGTTTTTTTTTTAACTTTAATCTTGTACCACGATCAACAGGCTATAAATTCTTTTTTCTTTTTTGACTTTGTGTTATTGGTAATACCTTTCCATGACACCAAACCTCTTTCCGTTAATTTGGCAAATACTGTGATGTAACAGTTGGTTCTTGATTTTATTTCTTGCGTTACTGAATGTAGGCTATTGTTTTTATTTCAATACGGGTGTGAAACCCATTTCTGTTGCCCTTTGGATACAAATACTAACGCTCCAACAGTTAAATCTTGGCGGTGTGGTGCGGCGATTGTAGTTCCAAGATTGACGATTCGAATCCTTGGTTGGGGCAGTTTAACGTTCCAGAACAGCAAAATGGATATGGTTCGTATCATTTTATTTTGACATGTTATTTTCTCTTTAGTACATAAATATGTCACGTCATTATTCTGGAAAGTTTATTATTTCAACATAACTTCGCGCTCTGAAACATGGCTCTTTGATGTAGGTTTGTTTTCAGTTCAGATGACTTATATAATTTTGCTCAAAATACAAAAATAAAAAAACTGCCGGTAATTTCTAACCTTTATTTTTCCTGCAGTTCTTCCTTTGTATACGCCCACACAAATCATGTTAATGGCACGAAATTTGCACAAAGAAAATAAAATTGGAAACATTATATCATTTAGGGAAAATACTGCCAGTTATTGTACCAAACGCTGATACAGAGTTGAACAGGGTGATACATCACGAACCTTCTATGCTCATAAGTAAACCCTTCTTTTCTCCAACGTGTTTTTCAATCTGCGTGATGATTAGTATTTAATTTACGATTGGCAAATAACTATTTCTTTCCCGTTTTCTTTAGTTTGTTTACATGTAGTGGGCTGCACTGCAAAGCTACGAGCGTGGGAGGGAGGGAGGTCTCTCTCTCTCTCTCTCTCTCTCTCTCTGAAAAAAGGCAATGTTTGTTTTTGTGTCTAAAAATAAAATAAATCAACTACAGTATGCAAAACGTTTTTTTCTGTAGGCCCCTGCCACAAAATGTGTAACAATTATGAAAAAGGGGAAAAAAAAAAGCTTCATCTCTCGTCGATTTTTCAACTTTTGTTTCCCCGAGAAACATTTTTTTTTTTACTTTGCATGGCCTAACGACCCTGTAATATTTTATATTTGTGTACCCAATAACCTACTTAGTAAATGTACACAGAATGTTTACACGCTCCCCAGTAAACACGCACAGAGTGTATAGATTACATTCAGTGTGTTATTAGCCTACAAGATTTTTAGTAGCCTAGGTCTACAATATTTTATGTATAGTCTATAAAGTGTTTAATACAATATTTTGAAATAGTTTAGCCTAAACTACAACAGTAAAGTATAGGCCTATACAACTGTCAAATGGCTTATTTCCTCCATGATCGCTTAAATTCACAAAAAAGAAAAAAAAAACCTATAATTTAAAGTTAACAATGAAAAAAAAATTAAATGGTTTCTTTGAGCTGTAAGGTGTTCGGCCAATAATTCTTTTGTAAAAGTGTGAGGTAAGGTTTGTTACACCATTAAATTCTTGACACATTGACACGTTCTGTATTATTTATTAAGTTATCTTTCGATATCGGCTTTGGCACCGGCATAACATCGGCATATGACCAAAAGTACCGGTACCGGAATCGGGTAAACTAGCACCGGTATCGAACCGGTATGGGGAAAAGTGGCACCGGCACAGCCTTACCTGACATCCTTAAACAAACAGGAATCATTTATAACATATTCTGCTTAGTACATTACCATCCTAGATGGGATTTTATGGTTATGTGATGCAAACTACTCAACAAAAGTTGGTGCAAACAGGTAAGTGGCCCAATAAAAACACGCGAAAATATGTTAGTTATTCATCCAAGATCTACTATCAAGCTCAGTTTTACGATGATTTAAGCTACTGGAATTAATTTTCTGCTCCAAGATCGCTAAGATATTCTTTCCAATTATCGCCGACCCCTGGAAAAGGGAAAGTAGATGACAATATCAAGTGATTTAGTGGTCTGTGCCAATTTTTGAAAGTTACTCAGTATCGGCCAACCAAGATAGCGGTTCCGGTACCGGTATCGGAATCGGTACACTACTAGGTACCGGACACGTCGGCAACTGTGACGTCCTTGGCATGGACACACCTAAGCCCAGCGTAGGCACCAATGGTAATGAAAGACACGGACTACCAGAGTGTAGGCTACAGCTGATAAGACAACTGGCTTCCTGTTTACTCCTCCTTAAATGCTGTTACAATAGGAAGTCATGTGATACCATAAATATTATATACATTAAACGGGCCAGCCTATTAGGTAATTAAAGGGTTATCAAGGTAGGGTTAACATATAGACATGAAATTGATGGCTGCTATTGTGGAGCACACAAGTGACGACTCCACAGGGAGGATCAATTTCTAAAGGCAGGCTCTATTTTAGGCCACTACACAACAGCGGAGATAGAATACAATGACGAGGATCCGGCATCTCCAACAACAAAAGATAATCCCCCTCCCGAAGACTCAACTTTTACAATAGGAAGACCAAGCACAAAAGAGACCACGGACAAAAGATCAGCCACTTCCCTATCTAATTCCGGAACCCAACCTGACTTCCTTCCCCCTTCAAGGCCCACTCAGACAAAGGGATACACAGGGACAATAGCCAACACGGAAGGAATACACACCGACTCAACAAAAGCCAATCTCGAAACCGAACCTGATTTTTTCCTTCCTTCAAGGCCCACTCAGACAAAGAGACGCGCACAGTCCATTGACATCAACAGCGTAGGGTCGGCTCACTCAACGCTACCAGCGGACACAGCAACGGAGCAAAGACCATTTTCCGAAGATGAATGGAATAGCTTGAAGTTTAAATTCAATTTACCAGATTTAAACGAAGAAGAGCGAATGGAATTTTTGGACATGCTCAAGACACACCAGGACGCCTTCAGCAAGAATGAATTCGATCTTGGAACATACGAAAACTATGAAGTAAACATCGAAACAGAGTCATCAGCACCAGTAAGGTAGAAAATCTACAGGGTGCCTTTCCATCAACGGGAAATTTTGGACAAGTACTTAGAAAAATTAGTCAGCATTGGCGTAATCAAAGAATGCAAACCAGCATGGCTCAGTCCATACCTTCTCATAAAAAGAATACCCGAGGGATATAGAGTCGTCGTTGACCTACGCGGCCTAAACGCGGTTACCGAATCCGTATCAGTACCCCTGCCCATCATCAGTGAAGCACTCGTAAATCTCAACGGCGCCAAATACTTCACCAAACTAGATTTTCGAATGGGATTTTTTCAACTGAAGCTAGCCGAGTCTGCCATGGAAAAGACAGCATTCCAGAGTGCCAACAAGGTGTATTGTTTTTCCAAACTTCCAATGGGTTTGAAAGTAGCGCCCGGCCACTTCCAATTCTGCGCCCAGCAGATTTTCGCCGAGATTTTAGGCGCCTACTGTACGATCTACCTTGACGACGTCCTCCTCAGCTCCTCAAATTTCCGAACACATCTACTACACGTCAGCAAGGCCCTCCCACTAGTGGAGAAATCGAAAACGAAACTCAGCCCCGAGAAATGCATTTTCGCTGCAAAACAAGTCAAGTTTCTTGGATTTATCGTTAACGAAGATGGAATACAGCCAGACAGAGACAAGATTAAAGCCATGGAACTCTTCCCACAGCCTAAAAACGTCAAGGAAATACGCAGATTCATCGGAATGTGCGGATTTTTTCGCCGACACATCTCTTCCTTCTCAGCTTACTCAATGGGCCTTACCAAGCTCACCAGGAAGAATGCGAAGTTTATATGGGACAAAGAAGCAGACGACGCTTTCAAGGGACTAAAGAAGGCTATGGTAAACGCAGCAACTTTACGCCACCCAGATTTTTCCAAACCTTTTTACGTAGAGGCTGACGGTAGCGACGTAGCCCTCGACGGCTGCCTCACACAAGTACACGACGGCATCACCTACCCCTTAGCCTACACTTCAAGAACCTTGACACATGCCGAGAAAAAGGAAAGTACTACCGTGAAGGAAACTTTAGCAGCGGTACACGCCTGTGAAACTTTTTGTACCTATCTCCTTGGTAAATCCTTTTTTTGGGCATCGGACCACATGGCCCTGTATTTTTTATACAACAGTAGTGGATGATCTCCCAAACTAGAGAGGATACTAACAAAACTAAGGGAGTACGACTTCGAAATCCAACATAGGCCTGGCAAGCTTATACCTGTGAGTGATGCTCTATCACGAGTAGAGATACCAGTTTGTGTACTGGACTCACAATTCCCTGACTGGACACAAAGCCACGTAGTAGCAGAGCAGAAAGCAGACGACTATTTTGGAAAAATCTGGCACAGCATCAAGGACAGCGAGCCAGCAGACGTCATAGATGCCAGTAATAAAAGAACATTTACTACAAGGATTTCGACGGCATGCTATACAGAACATGGCTAAAAGACCCTTCACAAGGAAGATTAGAAGCTATAGCCCAAGTTTGCATCCCCGAAGCTCTAGTAAACTTCTGTATTCGCGACTACCACTCCTCCCCCGCAGCTGGCCTCCGAGCAGCCAAAAGCACCCTCAAGCTTATTCAACTACACTGTTTTTGGCCCACCATGATCAGGGACATCGATCACTAAGTGAAGACATGCCTCATCTGTCAGCAGTATAATCGCCCTAACAAGCCATACAAAGCAACACTCAGAGCCTACAAGCCTCTACAGAGACTAGGAGAGAGTTGGTCTATGGATTTGGTAGGAAGATTAAACACCACTCACAAAAATAACGCCTACGTGATGACGCTCGTGGATGACTTCAGTCGCTACGTCATTGCTTTTGGAATCCCCGACAAACGAGCCGAAACTATAGCTAGGAAGCTATACACCAAGCCTTTCGCACAATTCTCACCCCCCAGGGTGCTCCGTTCTGACCTCAGGGGCAAATTTTGCTCTACAGTTAGCACAAAATTATGCAATTTATTCAACGTGAAGCAAATAAACTTCACCCCCTACGCTTCTTGAACAGGAGGAGGCGCAGAGATCTGCAACAACTCGGTACAAACCGTTTTAAGGAAGATAGTAGCAGACGATCCACACTTATGGGATGACAACCTACAAGCAGCCTGCATCGCTTTGAATTCTACCCCCCATAGCTCTACACTGTTGTCACCCCACCTACTTCACTTCGGCGTCACATTCACGATCCCCAGCAGCTTGATCTTCGAACCTGCAAGGAAAATTTACAACAGCGACGACACAGTAGTCAGACTGGAGACAAAACTGTTAAAAGCGTTCGAGGTGGTACGTCAACAAAACGCTATCGCAAATCAACGTCACCAGAATTTCTACAACAAGACTGCACGCCCCTACAGATTCATGACAGACGATTATTTATTAATTAAATCCTTCGTGAAGATTGAAGAAGTCTCCAGTAAACTGCAGAAAGTGTGGGTTGGTCCGTACAGACTGGTAGAATTCATCAACCCAGTCATCGTGAGAGCAGTATACTACCTGGACCCCTTCAAGATCATCAGAGTACACGTCAATCACTGTCGGCCTTACTTCATGCGATCAAGAAACCCGATTCAGCCTTTCTCCATGCCCGACAACTTGGATTTGGCAGAAATCCAGAATGGAGGATTGAACGAATCCGAACAGGAAATCCGCGATCTGATTTCCAAACTGCATCTCGATCCATCCGACCACGCTGCAAAAATCGATGTACCTTGTTGCACCCCCAGCAAAAGCTAACCCCTCCTCATCAAGCTAACCCTCATCAAGACACCACTCCAGCTAAAGGAGCAGAGAATCGAAAGCGTAAGCAACGCGAACCTCACACGTCTGCTACGTTACAGAAACGTTTAAGACTTAGAGAGCAAGAATTGGTAGAATAGCGTAAGTTACGCTCAAACCACGGTTACCTGACCCGTTCCAGCATTAATACTCCAGAAATTAGGCGTAGGCGTAATTTCGATCAAGCATTAGTGCAGAATCACGAGTAGCTAACACCCCCCCCCCTCTCATACCGGAGAAACGCCATACAAATGTGAAGAGTGCGTGCGAGCATTCGAAATCACATTGAAATTCACTGAACTCAGATTTCGTTGTCATACTATTTAATTACGTAGCACATCGTAATAAGCAAGCGAATGAACCTAATTGGAAAATTCGTAACAATACGTGCATACGATTTGCTAAACCAAATTCGCAATGCTAAAATTAGCACGACATTCGCTACACAAAGCGAGAGAACGTGTTAGGTGTGATGTTGCTAACGTTGGTAAAAAGCAAATATCCTTTCCCCATAACCACATCATAACCGCAAAATTGTAGAAAAATATAAATAGTGAACAAATAAATAAATAACGATCGCACTCGTAAATCCATCTGTCAAAAATAGAGCCGTAGAAATTCCAGTTGTCAGTTCGGCACAAACCTACCTTGACAATGGTGAGAAAATGTACAAATGTGAAGCATGCGGTACAGCTCCGTAGAAATCCGTTTCTTCATAAAACAATTAATAAGTTGCGAACTTACCGTAGAATTACTTCAGGTATCAGCATGAATCAATTTATGTATTTATTGGTAAATTATGTTATAAGTATAAGCTCTCCACGATATTTCAGTGGAGAGAAAACGTACAAATGTGAAGAGTGCGGGACGAGCAACGCACATCAGTTCCTTATTGACAATCGTACAACATTTTGGTTGTGCAAATTGTTTTCTGGTTCCGTTCCGACGAATTGTACGAATTGGAATTGTGCACACATGATAAGAATTAATTAATAATTTAAATAAAATTGCAAATGATGCACGATTCAAAGTTACGTTAGTAGGCTATCAATTGGCATAGAATAACGTACACGGATCCGTCAAGCAAATTTACGAACAGTTAGCATAAGATATTTATGTCTAAGAATTATAGAATTGCTTTACGAATTAAGATTCACGTAAATAATTACGAATTTTGTACCAATGAGAACCCTAACGGTTCAGCTAACCCAATAAGTATGCAAGCCAATTCGCGAAGCGAAATTCCAAATTCGGACAAAGAACTTACCTACTCAGTCGTACATACCAACGAAAATCGTACCTTAAAACGTAAAAATAATTCATAAAAACCACGTACGATTAACCTTGGTACCTTTAGGAAGCCATACATGCAAAAATTATGTACGGATGGCACCTAGAAATTACTATTACAGTACGAAAAAGACGGAGTCCCGTCACGTTGCACGTTCTAACGCAAGCATGAAAAAAAAAAAGGTCAATCGAGGTAACTTCGCAAAGGCCATCTAGGAGCTTTGGCCACGGTAGCCTATATTTACCACAGCTACCTGTATAAGCCATGATCGTCTATATCAAGCACGGTCACCAGAAAATCATAAATGGTGGAGCAAACAAGTTGCGATTTCGAATTTTCGTCAGGCACGCCAGACGAAAAGACGAAAAGACGAAAAAGAAATATTGAAAATAATTGACAAAGTTGACCAGTTCACCTAAAGAAACCAGCACAGATTTATTAAATTAAGACATAAGAAAAATTTTTACAGGCCGTATCGGCCGTATCGGGGATTCTCAAAACCTGACCTATGGGTCCGGGAGCTGGGAGATAAACTCCCCGGAAGGTCGGGACGTACGACCCATCGGCGATGGCGACACCCCAGGGCCGGGCAGACAGGGGAGGCCCACGATCCCCTAACCGATCCGGAGAGGTCAGAGAATCCTGAAAAATTAAATAAAATAAGTTAAATCAATTATGACAAAACTAGCCTAAACAGTAATCACGAAACTTAAACAAATCTAGAAATTAAGGAATAATTTTACACATGAAAAATCCCCCCCATCAATGGGGGGGGGGGGCAAATACTGCGTCACACACTGAAAAAATTAAGAAATTTAAGAATCAAACCAACTTTTCGTTTTTCCCCCTATTGATATGAATTCTCCCCACTTTCAAATAAGATAAAGCACATTAAAGTGGCGATAGCCAACTTTAGTAAATCAAAAATTAGAACTATTAAGGAACTCCAACCACAGAAAAATTAATTTTGCTAGAAAGCCAGACGCAATGTTCCAAACCCCCCCCTCTCCCTACCTCTCACAGGAAAAGCATGTAGGAAAATTAAAATCTATAGACATCAGTCCGAAAAATTAAAATCTATAGACAGCAGTCCGAATATCCACCCCACGCCATCCTTCCCAATTTTATTCGGCCTTCCAAATTCCGGGGGGGGGGGGGCGCGCACGGGGGAGGGGGGGGGTTAAGCAAATCAGTCTCTAGTTAAACGGAAAAAAAAAACATAAGGCAAAACGTCATTCGAACAATTAAGAATTAACTTTCAGGTCAACACACAATGAAAAGTTGCTATATCGTTAAGGTATGCACTTTCCGCATAAAGTTAAGAAAGAAATAAAATCTAGAAAGTACTTTTCAGAGAAATTGATTTGCTTAACAAGCTCGATAATTACTAACACTCAACATAGTATAACATAAACTTCAAAAGCAACTGCGTTCGTTCAACAAAGAAACGAAACGTGGCCACCAACTTCGGCAGCCACAGAACTCTTCGACGCAACGATCGGAAAAAATTCTGTATGAATTACGACAATTAAGTATCACATTTCTTTATGATTATTTTCATAAATCACTGCAAAACGCACTAGTAACTTAAGGGTTAAATCGAAATCACAGTTGCTAACTTGTTATAGGCCTAGAAAGATTTCTATTCCAGCATGGAACAAAAAAGGATTCCCGATCGCCAAGCCTAAAAGCATCTAAAAACCGCAGATTTCCCAAACAATCGGGAAAATTAAATAAATTCAAACAAACCAAATTAATCAACTTACAAAGTACTCCTCCCGCAGCAAAGCCCCGACACCATTCGGGAAGGCACCTCGACATCTCGGACAAAGGCGGTTGTGGTGGGGAGCTTCCATATTCATCGGGTTTTTTCAATCCAACTGACCAAACGGCAGAAATCCAGGAAGCTGGAAAAATAAAATATCTCTTCCCCATACCCCCAAGTGCATTCCTCCCTCGCATTGCGTAGCATTAAGGGAACAGAGGCACTGTCCACCCACTCCTAAAAACTTGGATAACCAAAAAATTAATTTTGGACCTAAAAATTTAAGTCCATGAAATTGTGTATAAGACACCACAGAATCCGACAAACAATTGGTAACCGTTTCTCAAACCTCAGTCTACGTAACCAAAAGATTATCTGAGTAATGGATGATTTTAAATTAAGAAAATCAATTACCAGCAATCCAATCGAGTCGAGCGACAAAACCGCGCTGGGACAGTGGATTCCTATCAGGTATCTTTAACGAAATCGTTCGCCTTCTCGTCACGAGATGGCGCCACGAGCAAACGAAGCTCAGATTTCGCACGAGAGCGAAGCGAAAGCGAAACCAAGTTCACAAAGCCATCAGCAGCACTAGAAAAAGAGAATAACTCACAAGTAAACGAACAAAGTGCAGAGACACACCCGATACACCAACAAAATGGTAAAACTGGGTTAACAAAAATGTTTATTTCAGAGAAACGTTACAATTACGCATGAAAAATCACAAATCAGCCGAAACAGTTACACCCGAAATTTTTTTTCCTATTGTTTCTGAAAGACGCTTTTAACAAGCATGACGACTTATAACAAGCACGACGACGTATAACAAGCACGACGACGTATAACAAGCACGACGACGTATAACAAGCA
>JAHWFP010231428.1:29766-48365 GCA_023313725.1 Lithobius niger
TAACAAGCACGACGACGTATAACAAGCACGACGACGTATAACAAGCATGGCGACTTATAACAAGCATGGCGACTTATAACAAGCATGGCGACTTATAACAAGCATGGCGACTTATAACAAGCAAGGAGACCTTATCTAAAGGAAAGATGACTTCTTACAAGCAAGGAAACCACTCCTAGCGAAAAGGGGACTTCGTCACAAGAAAGATGATTTTCCGCAAACATGCTGAATTCTACAGAAAAAATGAACTTTCTACAGAAAACGAACCTTCCACAAACAAGCGAAACTTCCACGAAATAAGTACCAGCAAACTAAATTCAACACCCCGAGAATGAGAGAAATAAGTTGCTTATTTTACTCCTGATTCTCCCAGTGAAATAAAATTAAGAGACAGGAGCCGCATGGTAAATATTAAGACACGACACCTACGTAAGGAAAACGAAAATTGTAATCCAGTCAAAACTTGATTGACCGATATTGTCACATAGGTCAAAAACTCAAAATATTGAATTAGTACCATGAAATTGAAAATTGTACAGTGTTGTATATGAAAATGTCTGACATGAATGTACCACCACATTAAGTACTAAATAATATAGTATTAGCACTCACCCCCCCCCCAAAAAAAATCCAGAATTTTTTTTCTCGTTTTGCATGAGGACTCGTCAAAGAACTTCGAAAATTCTAACCCATAGGGTCATCGACCAACAACTACGCCCGCCCACGTAACAATCATTCTACCCCAATAGTAAAATAGGATTCCGAATATGTATTCGAAAATTGAAGATTATTATGCAAAGTTTTTACTCATGGAAAACTTAAAATATATTATAAACTTAAGGGAATTCTCAGAGCAACCTGAGATGTTTTTCCTTGCATCTTAGTGGGAAGTTTACTCCAGTAATCACCAGTAAGTAGAATCATGTTACGGAATAAGTTAATCAAAGTACTAAATTAAAATTGAAACTTTAAGGAGATAGATCGTTACCCCAAGAAAGGAGTAGCCCACCTTATTTCAGAAAGGGCGTAGTAATTATTTTAAGAATTAGCACTTTCTGATATAAAATATCGGTAATCGGTGTCGGTAACTAACGTTACACAACCGATACTTTTTACCAATATAACATTAACTTATTAACAGCAACAGTCTTAAAACGTCCATTTATTATTATCAGCATAACATTAGCTTTAGCTTAGCATACAACACTCAGTGCACTCGGCCTCTGCCTCATGCACTTTTAATAGCTACCACATGTGGCCGCATCCAGATACTCAGTAGACATCAATGGTCCGGCCAGGAGCCAATCAGCTCTCCCGGCAACCTCTGCATCCAATTGCGCATCTTCACCAATACAATAGACCAGGATACGGGCCCCCTTTATAAACGACCTACCTGGCCTTTTTCTCTCTCTCACCCGACGATTTTGGACCCTGAAAAGCAATCCGTCACTGAGCCGCCCGCCCCAGGATTCACAGCCGGATTTATTCTGAGTTAAGTAATTTTTACGATCGGACTTAGCCGAATTTTGAAGGAGCTTCCCTCCTTTAGAGCCTAAGTCCGGTTCAGAGTTAAGAAAGGGCGCATTATAGGAGCCCCTTTCTCTTATTTTCCCTTGGTCCGATTATTTTAGGAGTGCTTTAAATTAATAGTAAGAAGTTAACTGATTTAAAAGGAGGGATAACCCTAACCCTAAATAACTGAATAAATAGCTTTCGGATCGTAGAACTTGTGTGGACTCCCTTACTTGCTCATTTATTGCTTTATGTGCTGTTGTTAGATTATTAGCATTTGTGCCGACGGTACGATTATTATTATCGTACCAGGGTGTCTCCGTAAGATCTTACAATAGAAGATATTACGAGAGATTTACATATTTTGAGTTTGCACAGCAGTGAGTTTACTAGTCAATGCTTCAATTTGTTTGGTGAAACGCATTTGCATTTGTTGATTTTCATTCTCTCTTTGTTCTTCATTGATTTCCATTTGTTTACTGAAATCGTGTATTATCTGTTGTTTTTCGATTTCACGCTGGTTCTTTTCCCACCGTAGCCTTTCTTTAAGGCAATTCCAGATCGTTTTCCGCTTCAGTACCATGCGTTGGCCAGTGAACAAGTTTTTGCTGCTTGGTGCTGCCATCTAGCGGCGGCGTTTTGAACTGCAGCGCTGGAAATTGGTAAGGAATGGCGTCACCTAATGGTACACTTTGGTCGTTTACAGTCGTCATTCTGGCAAAATTATGGATGGGTGACAGGAAATCAACTAGTTCACCATCAATATCAACATTGAAGCTTGCAAATTTATCGTTTTCGTTTGGTTTTGGTGGTGAATTCATAACAGATTTTCAAATTTTGGCCCACGAGATTGTCAAAAGACCAAAATTGCGTCGTATTGCAAGTAGCGCTGCCCCCGTTTTCTTTTGTGTGTGCGTGCGCGCTCACTTAAGTGCGTGATGCGCGCGTTGGAATACGATCGGCAAAGAGAAATGTGTGCAAGCTCAGAAAATAGTCCCACTTGCTTTTTGCTTTTGTAGACTTTGAAATGGTCGAAAAATTCCAAAATTGCGTCCGACGGCTTAGTTTTGTCAACATTTAGCATTACAATAGAGAAAATAGCACAATTGGTCTCCGACTTCTGATTTTGAATTGCAACAATTTACGTGCGGGAGATTTGATTGTCGGCAAATTGCTAGAGAATTGGTGGTCGATACATGTAAATTCATTCGAGTCAAAGTCGTATTCGTCTTTGTAAATGTTCGTAGTTCATTTTTTAGCCGTTTTTGCGTAATGAATTGGCTCGATCTCACCTTTTGTACGTTTTAAAGTGATTGATGGGGTAGTGGTTGCCCCCATTTTCCTCACCTCGTGGACACATCTTTTTGCTGGTGGGCCCCTCGTAATTTCGTCTTTACAGGGTTAAAAGTTTACTGTTGGGCGCCAACTCTTATTGGGATGTGTCGGGTGGCCCATTGCCGACATCACAGGCAAGCACGAAAAGATCAAAACTCTTAGACTTTTCAATAACACGATTTATTGTGATAACGACATGAATCGGTGCCACTGATGGAAGCCATGTTTCTCTCTCTCTCTCTCTGAGCACCATCTGGTGGTGCACGTGCTCACTGAGTTGGTGAGGGCCAACCGTGTGAAGGGTGTGAAAGCTTTGTGGGCCTTGCACCTTCACATTAGGCACAGTTTCCACAGCTGGGGAACGAGAACCCAGGGGAGCAGAACAACTTTGTTGGCTTCAACGTTCGTTAGATTTACAAGTGTACAACACGTTTTTCACCACTGCTGCGTCGTGAAGGGAACAGATTCTCAAAGTTCGGCCGTAAAATTGCATTTTAAAAAGTCGGCGCAGCGGGCGTCAAAAAAGTAAGAAAAGCACAGTGTTTACTACGCCAGTGTCCAAAGCGATTTTCAAAAATACCCGTTATACTTGCTTTATACTGAAAATGAGCTCAACGCTCCTAGCGGGATATTAGCTAGACTAATCTAGAATTAGGCTATAAATTGTAATTATTATTTAATTTATGTCGGGTATTGAAAAACATAAAAGCAATTTTAGCACATGCTGAGGGTTGGTATTTTGCAGTTAGTACGAAACCTACAGTACTTTGGCTTTTGTTGCAGAATTATCTAGTAATCGGAATTGGAATTTGTGATGAGGCAGTTAAACGACTGACTTGGCATAAGCTCAGTTAAAAATAAAAGCTGATCGTTCCAGTCTTCTTCATCGACAATTAATTCTATTTCTTTACATAACTTCATCTTGTATAATGTTAGAAAAAAAGAATCATTACTACTTTACACCTTCCACAGAAAGGGATATTTAAACCAGCTAGACATACTACATGTACCATAATTCGTGTATTAAACACACATAGGTTTACGCAGTTAATTTAGCAAATATCGGGAGTGGGCATTAAATAAATAATAATCCATTTTCTAACCTTCCTTCTGGACATTCTATCACAGACAATTCTGTGTTCAAAACCTTTTTGAATGATGTTGGAAAGGCCAATTTTTACACCCTTTCAATTGCTGTGAAGAGGGTAGGAGGCGGAGGGGTGAGTGGAGAGGCCTTCTGTAGGTGCAATAAGACAGATGAGAGTCCACTACTACCCCAGGGATGTAGAAGTAGAGAGGGCATCAGTTTTCCCGACTATCTTTCAAATCACAGCATGAAGCGTTTAGTTAATTTTGCAGCACAAAAGCAAAGATTTACGGAAAGGGCGTCAACTCCACTAGTTCCACCCTCGCTCCACGCCTATGTGGGGGGGGGGGGGGACAGGGGGAAATTATTTAGCCTGGGTGTTTAATATACGATTTACGGTAAGAGTGTTAAATTGTATTTTTTACTTTTCAACTTCATCCAGATAAACTGAGTCAGTTGTAAAGCAGGTCAGCTCAACTTTTCTCTTAATGGCGCCTGCAATAAAATTGTATTGTAGCAATGGCAACAAACCAATCAAATAACGTTGTGTCTCAGTCAGATTATCAGTTGGTTCATACACAAGTTGAAAATAAAGAACTAACCTTTTGCGTATGAATCACGAGGATAAATTTGACGATTGTATACGTCCATTATAAAGACATGATGGTCATGCATAAAATCTCGTTCATGACCATTACCCTAAAAAAGAGAAATTAACCATCACCAAAAGCACCCAAATATGTGAATAGAAAAAAAGAGCAATGCACATAACAGTTAGATTCAGATCAAACACACCTTATTAATTTCACTTTTGCAAGGACAATCTGATTTTGGCTAGAAGTATTATGTTCAGTAGATCCTTATTTCTCTCAATCTTTTGATGTATCAAGATTTTGTAACACCCACAGCCCCAGAATTTCTGAGACTGAAAACTGGTTTAAGTCACTCGTTATTTTTTATGTAATTTTAAAATAAAATTGTATATATTGCTTTAAAAAGCTGCCACACAGTACACAAGCATTACGGCAACATCAAAACACTTGATGACTAACACATAAAGGAAGAGTGTGTAGCAGTTTAGGCTGCGACGTGAAATGATTCATGTCATTACTGATGAATGTGCCAGCATTCAGTGCACTCCACTTGTAACGATTGCTAGGTGATTGAGCAGCTAACTAGTGTCCGACGTCTGACGGCACCATTGCGCATGTGCAGGGATAACACGCGATCAGTTGTTACGCCATTGTTGTGCAATGAAGTGGCGAGTGGATGGGAATAAAGACGCAGTGTTCTCTGCATTTTGCGTCTTGATTCATGACTTATAAGGAGGGCGGAGTATTATCCATATACAGTGGCACCCGACAGTACAAACATTCCTGTGACTAGGAGCCTATAGAAAACAACTAGGAGCGTGTGTGGCTGGTCTATGTTAGGAGTGCTTAATTTAGTACGATGTGCTAACGCCAGAAGGAGCAACAATACTGCGCCAAGTAGTCTAAAATCGAAACTAAAACTTAGCACGCGAAGCAGACGTGTGCTATGAAAGCAACGCTCTATTTTATTGTTGGCTAGAGCAACTTACAAACAACTAATTGTCTGTTTGTTTATTTTTTATTATTATTACTTTGGTATTGTTTCCATGTTAAACACTTATTGTTTAAAAACAAAGGACCGAAAATTAGCCTTGAGAACGTGACGCACACCTCTAATCATCTCATGCAGGTGGCGACCTCTGCTAACAAATTTGTACACCACTGTAGCCGCTCCTGACTTAACGCTGTAGTGAAAGTTACCGAGACACGCTCCTAGTTGTTTTCTATAGGCTCCTGCTGTGACCCATGATTGTGTATTTTGTCGAAACTGCTGCTAAGACTTCGAGGTCATTCAAGTATTACGTCATCAAGAAATTGGCCATTTTCAACCCCCCCTCCCCATCATCGATATTAATCAATTGCTCAAACCCCCTCCAGTATTATGTCATTTCTAACTAGACCCTCCCCTTAAGAAAGGTGTTTTCCTTGTATTTCCCTGTGTTTTTCTGAAGACTTTTTTTTTATTTGCGGTTTTTCACCCTTTTACTGGGATAAATCATTAACTGGCCAACCCCCTCCCCTCCCCATCAATAGTCACCATCGGGCAAACCCCCCCCCCCCCCCTCCTAAGGACCTAATACTTGAACGTCCCCTTTGTTAATATTTTTACTAGGCAAAAGAAACACATTTCAGCCGGCCCTGCCTAGAGAAGTTTTCAGTGGAGTTTTCAGTAGTTTTCTTACTGTGCATGCGCGATGCAACTCTTCTATAAAAGCGTTGGCTCGAGGCTTGTTTCGTCTTTTTTGTACCTATCAATTGTTACTATGGTAACCGAAGAGGGAGGAAGGGCGGGTATCGGTAATGTATATTTGCAGTTAGGCAATAAAAACGAATTTCAACCAGGTGCCTGTGGCAAATTGATGTTTTTATATGCCTCCGAAATATACATTACCTGAAATTTATAGCATTTCAGCAGACCTTGTCACCAGTGGCGGTGGGACCATAGTAACAGGTGCCATAGCAACGAGCTGGCTGTCCCAGAATCAATGGATTCTATGAACCTGAAGCGACGGTAATACAGGAATGAGGACGGTCGAATGACGGTCGTTTTCTTGGGCGTAGGAAACCCAACATGTTGAGGTGTAGTCTTGTTTCTTGTGGCCCGCTAGTACGTCCCGTTTCGTAAGGAAAGAATAGAAGTGATACAGTGTTAGCTGTATCGAGATACAGCGACTGTGTGGCAATAACATTGGCGCGGAGACCATTGTGGATGCTTACAGGTTCAGGTACAAAGAATAAACAGCTACAACAGAACAGTTAGCTAATTACCTTCAGCGGTTATGAAGCGATGAGGTTGCTAGAACCGTCGACGGATCGCAGGTGAGTGGCTTGACGCGACTTCTCGAACATGGTGGATGGCCACGAACGATGAGTGGAAGAGTGCCGAATGGTTTTCTTCTTTCTGCAAAAACGAAGCTGATATGAAAAGTGGTTGATGCGGACGTCTTCATCACATCAAGGCAGAGACGGGTAGTAAAAACCCATAAGATAGGTGAAGGCATGATAGGTAAGAGTCGTAAGACGAATAGTGCCAGAAGAATGGATGGCAGGCTGATGAAAGGTGCGGATAGTTGGTCGCATTTGTGTGTGCTGACTTAGCTGCCGTTTCCAGGAGTGTGTGTCGGTTCGAGAGATCAGTCTCGTTCGAACCAAATTGTAGACCGAACCGATGGAGTCCTCTACTTGGAAAAATCCAAGAAGTCGTAATGATGAAACGTGATGCAATTGTACGGACTGGTTGGAGGAGCCAGAGCTTCGGTAGCTGAGGTAAAAAATGGCGAGAGAAGTCTTGAGCATGCTAGACGTAAAACAGAGTTGCTAGGATGAGGGGTGGAACCGACGATGTGACCGAGAACTGAGGGTGTTCCTCATAATAGAAATGAATGCGAAGGAAGGAGGAAGCGTAGGCCAGCATCAGACAGCATACACCAGATAGATGCCGTGTCAAGAGTAAAAAAGTTAAACTGCGTTAAGTCGCTACGTGCCTTGAGTAGTGAAGGGCTGCATGGGGAAACTGTTGCAGCAGTATCCCAGTTAAGAAGCGACACAAGAAAACAGAGTCATGGTCTACACAAGGTGGATGCCGTTGTTCTACAATTAAAATGTCGCAACGTACGTGGAACCGGCTTAGTGCAGGAACGAAGAATTGTCATGATGCAGTGGGGGCCTAAGATTACCCTTGCACAGCCTGGCGAGGATTACGACGGTGGTGTTTGAGCCAACAACCGTTTTGTTAACAAAACTCGGAAAAATTCCGGAAAAAATTTTACCGCACACTTTCACAATCAAAACAACAGCTTTGTCCTGCAAATTTTCGATAGCTTGGGCTGCTATCTTCTTCGGGCCTCAAGGAAATAGATCGGACTTTCTACATTTTCCACTCAGTACGATGAACTATCGCATTTGAATTTGGCTGGCAACGTTGCCTCCTGTATTTGTGTTACGGGCCTAGATCGTTCGTTCCTATTCACCACTGACAATGAAGTCGGCCAGCCAGATTGTTGCTCACTAAATGCTTCACTCTAGGAAATGAAGGGCCTTGACTGTTCATCAATTGCACATTCTTCTTCTCATGCTCTTGAATTGCAATAGATTCAAGACACCTGAGATGTGGATCTCTTGTGGAATTTGACCTAATCAGTGTCTTCGTCTGCTTCCAGTCAATCTCGTGCTCAGTCGCCATGCAATGGACTGCTATGCCGTTAGCTTCAACTTTATTACGAACATTTCCCATTATGTTGGGCCACTCTCGTTCTTACCCCCTTTCTTGTGAAAGTGTGCGGTAATTTTTTCCGGCATTTTTCCGAGTTTTGTTGACATTATGGCGTTTCACAGTACGAAAATTAACGATGTTTTTAAAGAACCGTTTTGTTGTAAATGGTGAACGACCAACCAGGGCTTGTCGACACTTGGAGAGAATGTAGTGTTGAAAATGTCATGGTGGGGTCGTAAAAGCGACCGAGAATTATTTGGTTGTCTGCTCGACGATTCGTTGGTGAAGGCGAACTATTTTCAATGTCAGAGTGTCGTGTGCTGCGCGAAAGAGAGTAGCTTTCGATGCAGGGTTGGTGTTTACTGTACGAAGGGCAGCAGATTCTACCAAAAGCGTATAGGCTGTAGTCAAAATGGACGCAATGTGCAATTCCACGGCCGAGATCACCGGAAGACAACTACAGCCACGCAGACAGGCTGCGGCCGAAGAAAATCGTGACTCAGACGCAAAGGTAGACAATGTCAAGACCTCAGCAGTGTCGGAGTAGGAGCTAGCAGGGGAAGCACACGCAGTTTGTAAATTCGCAGAAGGAGATGGCGGCGGTCATGACGACCGAAGAAGGACCGCCTTGGAAGACATTGAAGTGGTCGTTGAATGAAGTGTTTCACACTCTGCTTGAGTGAATGGCGGTATTCACAATTGAGGTGATGGTGACATCGAGATGGGCGAGGTCTTCTGGAGATAAGTCCAAGCTGTTAATAATTTGCAGCAAGCAGCGCTGCAGGAGAAGCGAACAGTGTAATGCACGCAGAAGACGGTCGTGGAGAGACCAGGGTTGCACGTTGGGAAAATGAAGGCCGAGCGGAGGCAGCGTTGGTAACGACTGCGGGAGAATGCTTTTTTTGTGTGTGTGGCTGTAATGGTCGGGACTGGAAGTGGAACCAGTCGTACAAGGGAAGCAGAAGTTTGTCCACTTCGAGTAGAACAATTTTCGTTGGCAGGCCGGTCGTGTGTCCCTGCTTCTGACTGGAGGTTGAAGGAAGTGAAGGTGAAAGCACCTTGGGAGGAGATGTACGACCGTTTGTACCAAAGCAGCAGTAGTGAGGCAGAAACAGCCGTTTGCAAGGCGGCACAAAAAACAAATGCCCGGCTGCACCAGTAGTGGCACCCGTTGGTGCACTGACAAGAGAAGTCAGGAGTGAAGAAACAACTGTTAGAGCGCTGTGAAAATGATGGGTTAAGACGAACGATGAAGATATAGTAAAGGTCATGGTTACCTCCCAAGAAAAAAGTATTGAAACGAGAGAACTAGCACATCCTACCTGATGTGCATCCAGATCAACAATCATAGCTTTTTTCACTTTCGGTACTTGATCGAACAGATACTTAATACACAGTGTGATATCGGCGTATACACAAAATCCACCTCCATGATTAGCAGAGCAATGGTGGAAGCCGCCGCCTAAGTTGATGGCCCAGCCTTGTTCTACAGCAAGTTTTCCGGCCTAAAATGATACAATATCACAATATGAAACACTTAGTACACGTAGTTAGGTTTCCTTACTACCCATTAATAAAGGAGTTTAGGTTTAACCATACGCACCAAAATCGTTCCATTTGTTTGATATCTAAGAGGTCGCAACACTCTTCTCTGCACTAAAAAATTAGGCAGTATAGCAACGGGAGGAACTTCAGTTATTTTTGCAACATTGAGACTCCACTGCAATGGACAGGATCAAAAAACAAAGAAATAATTACTCACATTTACTACAGCTTTTATAAAGTCTTACACATAAATATATATATTAAAGACAAAAACGTCAAGTGTGCCATAAAAAAAAGGGTTATATGATTGAAGTTTCACTTTACTTGTTAAAATGTAAAATCCATATTACCCTTGATATTGAGGATTTATAATTGAAATAAGCAAATGTACAATTGAGAAAATTGTATCCGTTTATGTGCTGTTGTGCTTTACTTTTTACATATATGATTCATAAAGCACAACAGCACATAAACAGATACAATTTTCTCAATTGTAAATTTGCTTATTTCAATTAAAAATCATCAATATTTATCCGTGTCCATTTTAACAAGTAAAGTGAAACTTCAATCATATAACCATTTTTTTTTACGGCACACTTGATGTTTTTCTTTGTAATCTGTGTATCTTTTTTATAGCATGCAGTAATTTACACCAAACACCATTCAGGCTATGCCGTGTAGCTGGAAGTGATTTTTTTTTCACTTGCAAAGGCATGGAGGCGCGCGCACATGCAGTGATTGTTGCTGCGCGCGCATGCAGTGATCGTTGCAGTCCACTTTGAAACAATTCGGCTCATCTCTGAAAGCCTGCATCTATAAAGCTGCATCTATGAAAGCCTGCACCATTCTATCGTTTCTAGCTGCCAGAGTTTCCAAGAGATAAGTGACTCCCTTGCACACGAGGGAGAATAGATGGCACATTGACAGTGCAGGGGCACATGGAGGCAGGCTTCGTGTAAATCGAAGGATATTGTGAAGTCACCCCTTTGGAGAACTTCCCGGATTGAATGCAGGGTTTCCATCTTGAAGTATTCTTTCACCAGAAACGAGATGTGACAGCGGAGATTAAAGGTTCACGGATAATCCACGTTTTGTTCGAGATGACCCTTCCCGGAATGTAGAAGCCCGTGTCCCGTCTGGAGGGTAGCAGATTGCTCCCTTCTCGAGTGAAACCTTGACCTCCTGAACCAATAATGGGTCCTCTTCCTTTCGCAGTAGCTAATTTGGTGGTATAAGAGACAGGTGAGGATAGCGGGAAAATTCAGGGGTATAACCGTTTTCGATAACGCTTAAGATGAAAGTTCCCCATGACAAACCGCCATTTCCTTATACCCCACATGAGCCTCCCCCTCACCCGCCCTCTCCCCCCACCAGCCAATGAATGGGTGTAGGCAGACCGAATAGTCTATTAAGGTCTGACAGAGCCCCTGCCACAACTCCCGTTTCGGTAAAAGGGGTTGCCGCTACTCTGCTGGCGATTGTCCTGGGAGGATTGCTTGTTTCCTTGTTCAGAGCCCCCTTCCCTGGGCTGGGGATGATGAAAAGGTGATGAACCTCTTGATTGCTGCGTGTTGAAGCCGGTACCCCTATACGAAGGAACCCTTGAAGAAGGGACTTCCACGATGTTGAGAAAAAAATTGAGGTTCCGAGGACTGTGGCAGTTGAGGCAGTCTGACTTTCTCTTTAAGTTAAGCGGTGATACTCAACAACTGACCTGTGAACAAACAGAAGGAGGAGTGGACAAGGAGCCCACGCAGCAGTGTGACCGTGTCCTTGGGGCAGACCCACTGCTGTGGATAAGTAACTATCCCGACGGCGAAGAATAGAGTTGTGCAAAGAGTTCTATCCCAGCTGAGGTTGTGCGAGTGGAACTCTGACGCTTTGCCCCTTCAAAGGTTCTGACATCCTTCTCGTCATCAGAGGCAGAGAGGTAATTTATCTAGACACACGCTAGTGTGTCGCGCCAAGTTATGCAATAAACGCCACACCAAATATCATATCAATTCAATTGTCGAGGTTGTAAACCATTGTAGCGCGGCGCCATAGCGTCAGTGTCTTATATCTTGAAGCATAGTTGGGCACATTTAGACACACGCTAGTGTGTCGCGCCAAGTTAGACAACAAACATCACACCAATTCAATTGTCGAGGTTGTAAACCATTGTAGCGCGACGTCATAGTGTCAGTGTCTTATATCTTGAAACATAGTTGGGCACATTTCAGGTACTTGGGGAAAAATAATAATGCGGTACAAAAGCTTAAATTGTGTTGAAATCAAGAGCAATGACTCACCTGACAAAAATTAACTCATGTAGGAATGCCAGCTAAACTGCTTTCAATGCAAAACTGATCCTCAATAACGTTGAAAATGTGTTACTAGTTACTACCTAGCTATAGCTAGCTAGCTAGCTAGCCCGATCATCCCCATGTTAAATGCCATTGGGTGATTATTCATCGATACCGAGATAACGGGAAAGCTTCAAGCTATTAAATTGATGAATGTGTGCAGTACAAGAAGAAACGGTGTACCTTTTATGGTTTGAAGCGTGGGAGCGTATCGGGGATGGCGTGGGAGGGCACGTTAAGTACGAAAATATTGTTATAACCATTGTTAGTAATGTCGGCATTGTCTCTCATTGGGCGGCCAAAGTTCAGACAATGACAGCGTATATACTGACATGCCTGCCTAGGCACACACTAGTGTATCACGATAAATATAAACAACGTTGCAAAGAAATTGTATTCATGTCCAATTCACCAAAAATATACAAACTGTAAAAACAAAGCAAAAAAAAAAAAGCAAAAAACTGGTACAGAGGTCACCAAGTTGAGAGTGGTTCGGCCCTACAAAGGAGTGATATCAATACACCAAAACTAACTAAATAAAACAAATTACAACAAAATTAAAACCAAACCAAAAACCTATAAAGAGGTGACTAAGTTGAGAATGGTTCGGCCTACGGGCAAAAGGTAGTAGCAAAGTGCAAACCAATTTCTTGTTGGCGTGGCACTTTATTACAAATCTCCACGGTAGTGGAGTTGAGTCAATACACAATTAAAAAAAAAGGAATGATATCATATCAAAATCCAAAACTGGTAAAAGGGGCCGCCAAGTTCCGAATGGTTTGGCCCTTCAAAGGAGTGATATCAACACACCAAAACATTCGCCAACTTAATCGCATCGAATAATACTTTGGACGTTAAATGAAAACTTGAACATTGCTACCGAAAGTAGCAATGTTTTAGTTTTCATTTAACCTTCGAACTAATAAGCGGTGCGATTAACTTGGCAAACATTTTGGTGTGTTGATATCACTCCTTTGAAGGGTCGAACCATTCGGAACTTGGCGGCACCTTTTACCAGTTTTGGTTTTTGATATGATAAGACTTTACTGTGGCTAACGATAACGAAAACACTAAATTCGCAAGCGAGTTAGCACGTAAGCTTGGTCAAATAAACCTCTTATATTCTTCAAGTTACCCAGACGGCACACAAATCATTTACTGGCGTGTAACGACAGAGTCCAGTTCCATTTTCAACTCGCGGGGCATGTACTCAGTTTGCTCAAACGTACGGTAACACCCGAGTCTTGGTACCTCTATGTTGCTTATACGAAACAAGAAATGCACCTTGCTGTTGTCATTTGGGGGCAGTGGGGCACCATTCACAATAATATTCCCTCGTAGCCTAACGCACCGCCTTCCGAAATAACACCTGCAATTGAGAAAGACGCATCAGGGTCTTGCCAAGACAATCAGAGTTAGCGTAGGTAGCGAGTGGGTGGTCGTTAGCATGTGGTTCAAGCTCTGAAACCCTCCTACAGAATATCTCCGGCAAGATGTGCACCACTATATCTGCGATGTTTTGCCACTCGATGGCCTCAGCACGTGTTTCAGGGGCTCAGAACAAACTGATTCCCTATTTCGGTCATCCCCACTTTCTTCACCTTGAAAGCTCACATCCACAGGCTAGGGTGGTACTAACAATGACGAAGTGTTTTCAGCAGGCAACTGCAAACTGTGGAACTGACTGTGGCACCAGTGACGATGGCGCAAGCAACAGGACAACCAAGCTTGAAGAGGGCTGATTCAATGCACGCGACACCGATACTTGATCTTCTGAACGACACTGACCGATGGAACGACGACGATGACAATGCAGGTGGGAGCGAAAGTAAACAGATATCCGAGAGTGACTGTGGCACTGATGCGGGGTTAGGGAGTGTCACAGACAGAGGCAATTGTATACGACCGACTGCTGACGCAAGGCCCTTGGTTCGACTCATGACGTTCATGATGGCGGTGAATGCGACATCTTGACACCATCACGGAGTGCTGGCCTATAATGACGCACGTGTCCAGAAAAAGTGTGACTCTTGGCATGACGAGGATTTCCCATGACAAGATTTGCTTCTACAGAATTGTTCATATCATCACAACCTAAGCAATACGTTTCGAGCTAATAATCTCACTACGAAGTACACAAGCTCCTTTTACGCGCCGAATACTGAGGATCCCTGGCCCTGGGTGAAGGGTGGGGTGGCGAATGCTCATTGACAGAATATGTATATACATCAGAATTCAGTCACATTTTCATTTTCATCTGCACCATACAGAAAGAGTTTGGGAATACATGCAGGTACAAAAGATTGCCAATACTAGGTTCAACTAATTCATTTTGGCGCTCCACTCCCCCCCCCCCTCCCGCCCCACTTTACTGACGACATCAGAGGAACGCAAAAGTTTTCAAAAATCATCCGGCAAACCAAAACACTTCTCAAATGTAGCGTAAACGTCACATTGAATTTCTAAGGCATTAGCCTTCCTGTGCTCAGCTAACTGAGATTGTAGGCATTTAGTCATGGCCTCCAAGACATGAGTCGCCATCAACTGAATCCGAATTAGGCCTAACCGCATTACTGGTCTGCGTGCTCAGATGGGGTATTTATTATTTCCAAAGGGACGGTTACGATGGGGAAGCGCCCAAAGAAGATGACAAATCAGTACATACAACCTATCTGGGAGTTTCTTCAGTCATGCTTGTATCTCTGCTGTGACGTGACGATTCGGATAGTGGTGTACCGATAACATAATTCCAATACCAACAAACCGGTTCTGTACAGTTCCGGTACCGAGTATGATTACCACATGGCAGTGCCACAGTGAATGAAAACAGGTAAGTGGCCCAACAGGTTGTGTCAACAGGTAAGTGGCCCAATTAAAATGCGCGAAAATGCTACTGAATGATATCGAGCACTATTTTACGATAATTTAGGCTATTGAAATTAATTTTCTGTAATTTGTTATCTACTTTCCCCTGGAAAAGGGAAAAGTAGATAACAATTTCAAGTGATTTAGTGGTCTGCACTGATTTCGAATGACAATCAGTATCGGCTGGCGGTTCCGGTACTGCTTCTGATACCACGGAACCGCACTCAGGACCAGAACTGAAATCGGAATCAGTAGACGTACCACTATCTCTGCTCCTGATGTTTAGAAGATCTCGCCCAAGTTGCTTCAAAGTCTTCTATAGCTTTCTTGGAAACACCAGTACAAAATTCCGTACAAGAATCGGAGCAAACGTAGCAAGGTATACAATTGTGGCACAAGGGATGGGGTATCTCCTGGGGTTAGTCTTTTGCCATATTTATAGCACAAAAAGCGGACATAACAGACCTAAGCACATGTGATGTTAACAGTACCACGTCCTACACCAATGTGATATGAGCGAGAAAGCAGGCAGCACACCTAGCGTCAATGATGTGCGGTCTGGCATTGTACAATCACTTATGTTTAATAATAATATTAATTCTTTGGGAGTTTAGGAAGTAGCACCTTTTCTAAACAAAACGCAAAGTAAAAATGATGGAAATAAAAACGTTTGATTTCCTCATTCCTCAGCCTGAATGGAAAATTCAGTTTTTATCCCAGAATACATACCCAATTAAAAATTCACATTATTTGTCTGAATTGGACGACATTTCTTAACTTAAAAATAAAAGCATATACTCATCACCAAGAGACTCCACATTAGAGGATTCCAGGCATTTTAAATGCAGCGCATCGGAAGTCACCTTGATTTATCAAAGCACACTGTCATAGGCAAGAAGCGGGGAGGCCGGTAGGGTAATTGGGTAGGAAATCGGCGATAAAAACTGATTTACCCCATTCAGGCTGAGGAATGAGAAGTCGAACGTTTTTATCCCAAAATACCTACCCAATTAAAAATGTGCATCTTCCAGACTTAGACAACTAGGATGGTAGTTATTAGCATTGTTAGCCTCCAGGGTCAATTGTTGGTTCCCTTGCTTCTGCATTGGATCTTCTGTAGTATGGTGATGCGGCCAAGGGAAGACAGGGCAGTAGCTTGGGATGACATATCTCATAGATAGTGCTATGTAAACATAGTTTTGCATTTCCACGAAGCTGCTTGAAAAATCTCTTCCATTCGAACAGCGTTGTAGGTTGCTCAGAATGCGGACTTCATGGGCGGCGATCCTCACATTTTCCGATGCATCTTCCTTATCAATTTTTTCGTAGGCGAACGAAATCACAACTCTGATCCATGCAGCAATCGTAGCATGGGCCGTGGAACCAGTCTTGGAACGAAACGGGATAAATAGGGCGACCTTACCTGGCTTTGTCAGCCAGATATGCAAGGGCTGGATAGTAAAAGACCTAGATGGATCGGTGGAAAATTGTGTCTTAAGCGGTAGTCAAAGAGACGGGCAGAGTTTGACTTGAAGCGTAGGTGTGCCTCATTCATACTTAAATTTTAACTTCACTGCACCTAATTCCAGAAGCTAAGGCCAGAAGAAAAATAGTCTTTCATGTTAAAAGGCGGAGAGTTGCTTGACCCAAAGGTTCATAGGAAGACTTAAGAAGGATTGACAGCACTCATGAAAGATCCCACTTCGGAAACAGCTTACAAGTTATGGGTCTATCAACCCCAAAGGCCTTGATGACTTGCGATATTCGAAAATCTTCAATGAATTGAGTAGAACCAGCAGCTTAAAACACAGAATTCAACGCTGAACGTACTTTGATGGTGGCCATATTCATCCACGACATGAAAAGTTGCACACCTTGTTGTTCCAGCAAGGGGGCACACCTCCGTGCCTTAGAATCAATGGCCATTCAGCAGTGTAGAGGCATGTCAATAAACTACTGGACACACAAGAACCAGCTTATAAAACGATTTGTAACATGGTGACACCTCACTTCAATACTAGACTGGGAGCAAGCTGGAAGAAATTCCTCCCCGCACCACCAACTGCGGAGGAAGAAACAGATGAAGAAACATCGACTACGAGCAGTGCTGTAAACGAGCGCCACCGAAAAACGCCTGTTTTTCCAAAAATGAAATTTTTTTTTCTCGAGGCACCCAAATGCCTCGCCGAGGCATATTTGGCCGTTTTCGCAATAATGGTCCGATTTCCACAAACTCTTCGACATTTAATAGCCTGTCAAAATACAAGACTCTTGGGGAAGCCCAAATCCGGACTTTCTTCCTTGAAGACCATTGAAACTACATTTGAAGATTGACCAAAACCGACTACATCGCACTTTCATCATGACCGCCATTATAAAACTCTGTATTTTTGTATCTTCATTTTATCCTTTTCTTTTAGGGCAAAAAGCCCGAACATATTAGCTTAGTGCATTGTAACAGAATTTATACAGACTACCAATTTGCAGTGTGATATTTTTTATTGTGTTTGTCGGCCGCAATCCATATGGAAAATTTCCACAACGATCGAATTTCAACTTAAAAATTTTAAAGGTTAAATGTTCTCTGTAACTTAATGCGTTATAGCATTCAATTAAGCTAATTTATTTAACCGCATTTATACTTTATTTATATTCTTTTACCCCCAGAAACGCTATCATATGTCCAAACGTATAAACGCATTACGACCTGGCATTCTACCGGACACGAATTTTTCAGTGTATATATGTTTATTTTAGTTCTCCTCTGGACCTGACTGTGACCCACCGAAACCTACAAATAGCTTGATCTACTATTAAACCCTAAAAGAATTCTTAAAAAGATCTGTTCAAACCAAATACGAAAGTCAAACTGTGCAAAAACTTCGAATTCCCCATTTTTGCCCCCCTCCCCAGCCAAAACTAGTTGTGGTGTTTAACACTACAGTTTACCGTTAAAGCTTGTTTAATTTAATAGTAATGTTCTAGGCATTACCCAAAGCCAAGTAATAAGCTTTAACAAGAGCCTAATCACGTTGCAATCATGTAAATATTCAATCCGAAGCCAATAATACAAAGTAAAGGCCCATTTCCGAAAGTTCAATTGAGTGAAACTCAAAACAGGCCTATCTTTTTCAGTTTTACATGCTCCTACTCCTTCAAACGGCTCTGCACCCAGTCCCTTTGTTCAACCGACTTCTCCTCCTACTTTCCATTGTTCTCGAGGCCCTCAGCCAATCAGACCCCCGCAGCTATCCTCAACGTCCGCGCTTTCCCCCCTCTCCAGCATAAAACCCCAGCCCCAGAATGCATAGTTAGCACAGCACAGCTCACAGATCTCAAGCTAGAGACCGGTCACGCCAGTCGGGAGTGGAGACGCCATGTCCGGAGAATGCCATGCCGGGCACGATTGTAGTGGTTTGTATGTTATAGTTTAGCTTTTGAAAGTTCAGTTTAGGACCCCCATATTCTAAATTTTAGTTTAAAACTTAACTTAACTCTCTAGCTAGAGAATATTATGGTGGAGACGCCTGTAGCGGCATCTTAGGTTTCCTCTCCCCATAACGTCAGAGTGGTTCTCTTTCTAAAAACCAAATTTTTCCAGTTTA